>WNWK01014034.1:47500-52974 GCA_009830355.1 Cherax destructor
TGTTATTTTAGTGCTAGAAATGTCTGTCTTGTTTATTCTGGACCCTATTTTGAAATTGGCAACTTTTGAAATTTGTGTGAAATTGGCCAAATTGCCAATTTCTGACCACTTTATTGGGTAGTTGAAATCGGTAAATGGGCGGTTTCTTGTACTCAATCAATAGAACAAATGGAGTTCTAGCGAAATAGCTATGATTTTAGTAGGCTGATACATTAGAATTGGCCGAAAATAAGGCTCAAATTGAGAGAAATCGCTGATGCATAAATATGGTTGATACCGCTAACTTCGCAAGAGCATAATTCCGTAAGTTTTTATCAAATTTCATACTTTTGGTGTCATTATGATAGGAAAAAAGATTCTCTATCATTTCATAAGAATTTTTTTTTTCCCCAAAATATTTTAAACCCTGAGAATGAGTTTGTGAGAGGGCCTCTCGACCCTGAAGGGGTTAAATAGAGAACACATTTCCAGTTCGTTATCCGTCAGCTGTCCATTCCCAATTTTCAGAGGTCCTACTTTTTCCTTCACCTTCGTCCTATACACTTGAAAGAACCCTTTTGGATTAGTCTTTGATTCAATAGCAACTCTAATTTCATAGTCACGTTTAGCTTTTCTAATCCCCTTTTTTACTTCTCTTTTAAGCTGAACATATTGGTCAGTAAGGTTAACCTCTCCTCTTTTGATGTGCCTATAAATTTCCCTTTCCTCCCCTAATAGATGCTTTAGCCTCTTGTTAACCCATCTGGGATCGTTATTATTAGACCTAATTCCTCTCTGGGGAATGTATATACTCTGAGCATGTTGTACATTATTAAGAAACAAATCATAAACGCAGATCCCTTCGTAATCGTAAGTTTGATCATCATCAATAAAATCATAAGCTAGATTACCCCAATCAAGATTAGACAGGTGTTCCCTAAGTCCATTATAATCGGCAGAATGAAAATCAGGGACTTTTACCATATTATCATTATTCTCGTATTCCCAGTTAATGCTAAAAGTGATGGATTTGTGATCACTTGTGCCAAGCTCTTCAGCGATCTCCAGATTATTTACGAGTATTTCCTTATTTGACAAGACTACGTCGAGCAAATTATTACCTCTGGTAGGCTCTGTTACACACTGCTTCAGAAAACAGTCCAGAACTACTTCCATAAAGTCACTGGACTCCAGATTACCAGTCAAAGAAGTCCAGTCAATTTGACTAAAGTTAAAATCCCCTACTATCACTACGTCATTGTGTCTAGAAGCCCTAACAATTTTGTCCCAAAGAAGTCTCCCTCTATCGTGATCCAAGCCTGGAGGTCGGTATACTACACCTAGAATTAGTTTTTCTTGACCTTCTACAAACTCTACCCAAACAGATTCTGTTACCAATCCATCTATTTTTATGACTGTTTTTATGCAACAATTTATATTTTCTCTGATCAGTGAATTTCTTTGTTGTTGTTGATGGCAGTTTAAATAAGAAATATAACAAGTTACTTTCTCTCTAATACTGATTTCTGTAAAAGATTCAAACATTGCAATTATGCAAACAACTTGATTTTTCATCTTTGATTCAAAGTCTTGAATACTGGCAAGATAAAAGTTAGATCAAATAAATCACAGAACAGCTGAGATCTGAACCATGCTGAGTGAGTTACAAAACTCACATGCTGAGTGAGTTACAAAACTCACAAGGTGAGTGAGTTACAAAACTCACATGGTGAGTGAGTTACAAAACTCACATGGTGAGTGAGTTACAAAACTCACATAGTGAGTGAGTTACAAAACTCACATAATGAGTGAGTCATAAAACTCACATGGTGAGTGAGTTACAAAACTCACATAATGAGTGAGTCATAAAACTCACATGGTGAGTGAGTTACAAAACTCACATAAGGTGAGTGAGTTACAAAACTCACATGGTGAGTGAGTTACAAAACTCACATGGTGAGTGAGTTACAAAACTCACATGGTGAGTGAGTTGTAAAACTCACATGGTGAGTGAGTTATAAAACTCACATGGTGAGTAAGTTGTAAAACTCACATGGTGAGTGATTTAAAAAACTCACAAGCCAGTATATATAATTGTGCTGCTCACAACTAGAATTCTGTTGGTTGATTTAACCCTTTGATTGTCGGAGGCCCCTTTCTGAAACTGTCATTCTATGTCGCAAAATTTTGGAAAAAAATAAATAAATTATTTTTTCTCATGAAATGATAGAGAATCTTTTCCTGATGGTAATGACACCAAAAGTACGAAATTTGATGGAAAACTTACGGACTTACGTTCTTGCAAAGTTAGCGATATATACGCATCGGCGATTTCGCCGACTTTGAGCCTTATTTTCGGCCAATTCTATTGTTACAGTCGACCAAAGTCATAGCTATTTCTTTAGAACTCCATTTGTTCTATCAATTGAGTACAAGAAACCACCAATTTACCGATTTCAACTACCCAATAAAATGGTCAGAAATTGGCAATTCGCCAATTTCATGCAAAATAAAAGATGTCAATTTGAAAATAGGGTCCAGAAAAAATATGCAGACATTCCTGGCACTAAAATAATTTGTTATCTGTTCATTAGTCACGTCTTTAGGCCCCTCTTATATTACTCTTGCTTTCTATTTTGATTTTTTATTCACTCAAAAAATAGAAGATTTATTATTATGCAGACTATTGCATTATTGTAAAAATTATATAAATAATATCTGTGCACTTGAAAGAACATTAGACTCACCAGTTGATGTGTATTGGGCGCGTGGCGTGATTTGTTTACTCTTAACCCTTTGACTGTCGGAGGCCCCATTCTGAAACTGTCATTCTATGTCGGAAAATTTTGGAAAAAAATAAATTATTTTTTCTTATGAAAAAGATAGAGAATCTTTTCCCGATTGTAATGACACCAAAAGTATGAAATTTGATTAAAAACTTACGGAAAATTCGCTCTCGCAAAGTTAGCGATGTCAGTGATATATACGCATCTGCGATTTCGCCGACTTTGACCCTATTTTAGGCCAATTCCATTGGGACAGTCAACCAAACTCATAGCTATTTCTTTAGAACTCCATTTGTTCTATCGGATTGAGTACAAGAAATCAAAACAATTTACCGATTTCAACTACCCAATAAAGTGGTCAAAAATATGGCAATTTCGCCAATTTCCCTGCAAAATAAAAAAGATGTCAATTTCAAAATAGGGTCCAGAATAAACAATGCAGACATCCCTAGCACTAAATATGATGTTATCTGTTCATTAGTCATGTCTTTAGTCCCCTCTTACATTACTCTTGCTTTCTATTTTGATTTTTTATTCATACAAAAATAGAAGATTTATTGTTATGCAGACTATTGCATTATTGTAAAAACTGTATAAATAATATCTGTGCACTTGTGAAAGAATATTAGACCACTAGTTGATGTGTATTGGACGCTGGTGTGATTTGTTTACTTTTGAACATTGGCAAAATCGACATTTCCGCTACTTTGAGCTCAATTTCAAGATCGTTTACATCATGAAACTAATCAAAATCATCTTTATTCCTGTAATATGTTTCCCATTCTATCAAATGAGACCATGAAAAAAAAGAATACAACTATAAATACTATACGAAAATACACCTCAAAGCGCGTTTTAATTAAAAAAACGGTCGGAGTTTTTTTTTTCATTATGTACTGCTTGCTGCAGGATTTTTTATACTGCGCACTGACCCACAGACCCATTCTCTCACATGTGGGCCTACCAGCTTTCTCCTGCTTGATTTGAGGCCGCTTAGAATTTAGGCGTATAAATACGTCCGAAACATTGGCTCGTATGACGTAAATATACGTCCGAAACAGTCAAAGGGTTAAACATTGGCAAAAATTGAACATTTCCACTACTTTGAGCTCAATTTCAAGATCGTTTTCATCATGAAACTAATCAAAATAATCTCTATTCCAGTAATATGTTTTCCATTCTATCACCCAGACCACGAAAAAGATAATACAACCATAAATACTATACGAAAATATACCTCAAAGTCGGCGTTTTAATCCATAAAACGGTCAGAGTTTTTTTCTCATTATGCAATGCGTGCTGCAGGATTTTTTTTATACGGCGCACACTGACCACACAGACCCATTCTCTCATATGTGGGCCTACCAGCTTTCTCCCGTTTGATTTGAAGCCGCTAGAATTTGTGAGATATATCGTCCAAACACTGGCTCGTAAAATGTTTTATATATGACCCAAAAGTCAAAGGGTTAATACCAGTGACAGAAGGTCAGGGGGAACCATGCTGGGGTGGCACTCATGCCCGGGGGTGACACTCATGCTGGGGGGGACCCCTTATGCTGGGGTGGCACCCCATGCTGGGGTGACACTCATGCTGGGGGGCACTCATGCTGGGGTGACACTATGCTGGGGGTTGAAACCCAAAGTAGGGAGGCACTCATGCTGGGGTGACACTCATGCTGGGGAGACACTCGGTGGGTGGCCCCTCCTAAGGTGACACTCATCCTGGGGTGGCACTCATGTGGGGTGGCACTCATCCTGGGGTGACATACTGGGGGGGACACTCATGCTGGGGTGACACTCAAGCTGGGGTGGCACTCATCCTGGGGTGGCACTCATCCTGGGGTGACACTCATGCTGGGGTGACACTCATGCTGGGGTGGCACCTCCTGGGGTGGCATCATCCTGGGGTGGCACTCATCCTGGGGTGGCACCATCCTGGGGTGGCATCTCCAGGGTGGCACTCATCCAGGGGTGGCACTCCCTGCTGGGGGTGGCACTATGCTGAGGTGACTCATGCTGGGGTGGCACCCCTGGGGTGGCACTAATGGGGGGACACTCATCTGGGGTGACTTATGCTGGGGTGACTCATCTGGGGTGACACCATGCTGGGGTGACTCATACTGGGGGTGACTCATACTGGGGGTGACTCATGTGGGGGTAACCTCATGCTGGGGGGGACTCTCATGCTGGGGTGACTCCCATACTGGGGTGACTTCCTTTCTGGGGTGACTCATGCTGGGGTGACACTCATGCTGGAGGACACCCCATGCTGGGGTGACACTCATGCTGGGGTGACTCTCATGCTGGGGGGGGCACTCATGCTGGGGGTGGCACTCATGCTGAGGTGACACTCATGCTGGAGTGGCACTCATCCTGGGGGGGCACTCATCCTGGGGTGGACTCATTCTGGGGTGGCAACTTGGGGGGGGTGACACTCTTCTGGGGGGGGCACTCATGCTGGGGTGGCACTCATGCTGGGGTACTCATCCTGGGGGGGGCCTATCCTGGGGGTGGCACTCATCCTGGGGTGGCACTCATCCTGGGGTGACTCTCATACTGGGGTGACACTCATACTGGGGTGACCACTCATACTGGGGTGACTCATGCTGGCGTAAACACTCATGCTGGGGTGACTCATGCTGGGGTGACACTCATGCTGGGGTGACATGCTGGGGGGGGCACTCATGCTGGGGGTTTTATGCTGGGGTG
>WNWK01014035.1:0-52971 GCA_009830355.1 Cherax destructor
CTGTTTTGTGTTTTTCCTCAATGCCCTGAACTGCTCGGGGTTTTGGGGGTCCAGTTTTGCTGGTTCATCCCCCCCTCTTTTTGGTAGTGTCCTTAACATTTTGTGCTGAGGTGTGTGTGTGTGTGTTTTTGTGTGTGTGTGTGTGTGTGTGTGTGTGTGTGTGTGTGTTGGGGGAAAAATTTTTGGGATTTTTTTTTTATGTGGCAAAAAACCCTGATTTTTTTGAACGTGCAACTAATAAACGTTTTTTTTTCTAATTTTTTTTATCCAAAAATTTAAGGTTAAAAAATAAAATTGTGCAAATGGATAAAATAAGGGAGTTAATTCATGGCAAGGAAAAAAAACCCCTTTCCCAGTTTTACTTTATAGAAAAAAAATATTTAAATTTGTATAGAAAAAAAAAATAACCCTCGGGGGTCAAACGGGGAAAATATGAATGAATGAAGAAAAATGTGGATAGATCTTTAAACTGAAATATAAAAAAACAGATTTTCTTTTGATGACTTTTTTCCCCGGGGGATGGTCAAACACCACCCAATTATTTTAAAACCCTCCCCCCTTTCCTTACCCCCCCCTAAAGGTGATAAATTTGAAACACTTGGTTTGGTAAAATCAAATCCCATTTCCCAAAAAACTATGATTATTTCGGGGAAAAAAATGGGGCCAAAATTAGTTAAAATATTTAAAGTGAGGTTAAAATATTCTTTTAAAAAGTTGACAAAAGTACATAACCCAAAAGAAATTTAAAAATACACTAATGATATAATGTTATTAGGGTTTGGTTTTTTTCCCCCTTTCCCCAGATTACAGAAGGGAAATTAAAGGCTTGGGAATCAAAGGAGCGATAAATAAATTAACCCCTTTGGGGAACCCTTTCCCCCACAAAAATAAACAGCAGCTCAGGGCATTCTGGCAAATGAAGATGGGAATTTTTTAAAATGTTTTGTAACGATAAAGGAAGAAATATTGGGGAAAAAAAATTTTTAAAAAAATTACAAATGTAGATTTAAAAAAAATATTTGCAAAAATTAACTCATCAAAAAAGTTAAAGGTTTTTTTCACACTTTAAAAAGAGCGTTATAAAAGGGCAAATTCTTGGAACCCAAAAATTTGGGGGTTTAAAAAATTTTTTTTAAAAGGGGCGGTCTTTTTTAATCTTGAATTTTTTTGGAAAACCCGTGGTGTTCGTTTTTTTAAAAATTTTTGTGTCCAAAAGAGGGGGGGAAATTTTTGGCATTAGAAGGGGGGAGGGGGGAAAGGGAAAAACCCCTTTTTTTAAATTAATTTTTTGTTTTCCCCGGGAAAACATTTTTTAAAAAATTGAGACCATTTTGTGGGGGCCACCCAGGCTTTGGGGACTACGACGGGAGACCATTACACCTGACCCCAACATTAAAAAAAAACGAAGATATTTTTAATTCATGGCTGCAAAAACCCAGGTGCAGTTGGGCAAATTTGTTTTAAAAGATGTCCCCCCCTTTTTATACGAAAAATAAGAAAGAAGGAACACTGAGAGCCACTGCCCCATCGAGGCACCCCCAATTCCCCGGTTAAACCAATCCCGGGCCCAGCCAGGTCAGGTTACATTCATAAGGAAGGGCACGGCATCCCCCCCCAAAAAGCACAAAGGTGGGACCAACTCCCCACCCACCCACCCATATATATTTATCTACCGGGCCACCTTTTTTTTAGCCCCCAAAAAAACCCAGGAGTAAAGGTCACTTCCTTTAATGAATTAGTCCCTTTACCCCCGGATGGTTAACGGTCCATGGCCCTATCAAAAAACTAAAAACACCCCAGAGTACAACCCCACTAGTGAGGGGTTTTTCCCCTGGGGGTCAATGACCCCTTTTAATTATTTCCATGGCAAGGGGGGAAATTATCTAAAAATAGCAGAACTTGTGCGCTTAAAAACATTCAAAATAGGTTCTGATTTTTTCCCCAATCAAATAGGGGCGTACACTTCCCCAACCCCCTTTTTTAAAAGACAGTGAAAAAAATAAAATATTTTCCTAGTTTTAAATTGAAAAAACTAATCAATTTTAAAATGACGTTTAACTGAAAAATAAAGAAATAACACTAAAAAACCATAAAATGGCGCTGTCCCAACTTTTTTCTTTAATCTTTGATACCTCCCCAAACCCCGATCAATAATACACAAGGCAACACTTGGATTTTTTTTTTCCCAAAAATTTTGCCGTGGGCTGGTTTCTTCAGTTGAAAAACAGGGGGCCCTTCATGCTGGAAAAAATTTAAAGGACGCGGCCCCCGGGTGCTGACCCCGGGGGGGCCTCCAGGGCCCTCCCCCGAAAATTTATAATATTCGCCCCCCCTTTAAAAAATTTTTATTAAACAGAAAAACTTTTGCCCGATGAAACATTTGGAAAAAATGTTACCCAAACGTTGTAACGTGTCTAATTCATCAACCTGTCATTTTTGTATACTACCCCCAAAAAATGGCAATGGGCAACATTGTTTTTTATTCTGATGGGTAACACGGTATGGAAACATTGGGGCGTGTTTCCAAGACACCTGCCGTCCATGTTCACCAAAAGTAAAATTCCTGGGTGTTAGTCGACTGGGGGGGTCCCAAAAATCCGGGGAAAAAATTAACCCAAAATTTTTGGCCCCAGTCAGTAGCTTATTCAGTCCAATGCAGAGAACAGGGGAAAGGGGAGAAGGAGTTTGGGGGAATCACCAGCTTGGAGTTGATTTTGGGGTTCATCAATCTTGATAAAAATGAAGCATATTCGTGGAGATGGGCCTTTTCTGCAGACAGTTGAGAAGGAGCAGTGGGAGCAGAGTCCCCAGGGGGAAAAACCCCGTATTTAAAAAGGTCGCCTATAGGTTGGAATTTTTTTAAATTTTTCCCGCATCAAGTTCCCCAAAAAATTTTCTGTGTCTGACAGAATTTGAATAAATGATTTTTAAAAATGACAAGTTATTTGAACGCAGCTACAAAATTTTGAAAAATTTTTTCTGATAAGTAATGACATGTCAAAAAAACCAAAAATCTTTACTGTTGAAACATTTTCCAAACCGGGAGCTTCTTGATGCAGGAAATTCTTCAGTTTGCTTAACCTATGTGCACGACCTACTTTCATAATTTTTTCCCCCGGTACCTGCCTACCACTGCTCCCCTAACTGTCCCCCATTATATAAGCCCCATCTCCGAGAATATGCTGCATTTTTTCACTGATAAACATAACACAACGACCCAGGCCGAAGACAGATTACCGAAACGCCCTCATCATCCGGGGTTTTTACCCTCCGGGAAGAAAAAAGAACATAAAAAAAAGGGAAAACTGACCCCCTGTGGGGGGGGGGTTTCCCCAAACCCCAAAAAAACCCCACCTGGGCGGTCACTTCCCCTTAAGGAAGAAGCACGGGGGAAAACCAAAACAAAGCGGGCAGGAAAAACCCCCCCCACCCACTCATGATTTATCCCCAAACCCATTTTAAAAAATCCCCAAGTCTTAGCTTCTTGACGGTACCAGGGGTTTTTTTCCCCTCATCCCCCAAATCTTTACTAAACCAGTGCTTTCCATATCCCTTTTGAATCTGAATTTACTCATCAAATAAAAGGGCCAAATGTTGCACCAGTGATTAAATTATCAACTTGTCGGTTTCCCAATATACCATTATTTAAAATATTGCAATGGTCTGGTGAGTAAGCATGGAGAAATATATTACAATGGTCTGAGTGAGTGAGCATGGAAATATATTACAATGGTCTGGTGAGCATGAATATATTACAATGGTCTGAGGAGTGAGCATGAATATATTACAATGGTCTGAGTGAGTGAGCATGAATATATTACAATGGTCTGGTAGTGGCATGAATATATTACAAGTGAAAATTTTGTATACAATAATTTCTTAAAATCATTCTTTAACATAACGAAAAATATATTTCATTGTGTTTTTTTATTATTTTTTTTAATGTTACGTATCTAAAATATATTTAGTTAGTTAGGCTAAATTAAATTGCGCTTGTTGTAATAAGGTTAAGGTTTTCAAAGTTTCTCTTGGTACAAAATTATAAATTCTTACATTAACATAAATGAAAAATTAATCTTTAAACGTATAAGGAAAATTTTAGAAAGGACTTAATTTTAATGAGTTCTTGCTAATTGACCAGTTTTACCTAATCAATACGACATATATATATATATATATATATATATATATATATATATATATATATATATATATATATATATATATATATATTATTTGTCCATTAATAAACTTTACGATTACAACTTAAATAGCAACCTCCCCCGCCATATAAGACAAGTGAAAATTTGTGTATGCAATAATTTCGCCAAAATCATTCTGAACAAACGAAAAAAAATATTTCATTGTGTTTGTTTATTATTAAATTAATGTTAACGTATCTAAAATATATTTATTGTTAGGCTAAATTAAAAATTCGTTGTTGTAATAAGGTTGAGTAGGTTTTAAAATTTCTCTTGGTACAAAATTATAAATTCTTACATTAACATAAATGAAAAAATATACTTTAAACGTATAAAGAGAATTTTAAAGGACTTAATTTTAATGAGTTCTTCTAATTGACCAGTTTTACCCAATGGCAAAATATATATATATATATATATATTATTATTAATTTATCCAACTAGAATTTGAAACTACCAAGGTCCTAGCTTCAATAACCTACTAAGACTGTTCCACTCATCAACTACCCTATTTCCAAACCAATACTTTCCTATATCCTTTCTAAATCTAAACTTATCTAACTTGAATCCATTGTGCGGGTTCTCTCTTGGAGAGATATCCTCAAGACCTTATTTATATCCCCTTTGTTAATACCCATTTTCCACTTGTATACCTCGATCATGTCTCCCCTCATTCTACGTCTTACAAGTGAATGTAATTTAGGTCTTCAATCTTTCTTCGTGAAGATTTCTAATGCTATGTATTAATTTAGTCATTCTACGCTGAATGTTTTCTAACGAATTTATGTCCATTCTGTAATATGGAGACCAGAACTGAGCTGCGTAATCTAGGTGAGGCCTTACTAATGATGTATAAAGCTGTAATATAACCTCTGGACTTCTGTTGCTAACACTTCTTGATATAATCCCAGTAATCTATTTGCCTTATTACGTACGCTTAGGCATTGCTGTCTTGGTTTAAGGTTGCTGCTTACCATCACCCCCAAGTCCTTCTCCAATCTGTATGGCTAAGTTCTACGTTATTTAACTTATAAGTGCTTGGGTTATGGACACTCCCGAGCTTCAGAACCTTGCATTTATCTACATTGAACTGCATCTGCCACTTTTCTGACCACGAATTAAGTTTGTCTAAATCTTCCTGAAGTTCTATGACATCTATGTTTGAATCAATTATCCTACCTATCTTCGTGTCGTCGGCGAATTTGCTCATATCACTAGTAATTCCCTCATCAAGGTCATTGATATATATTATAAATAACAATGGGCCTGTGGAACACCACTTGTTACAAGTCCCCATTCGGATTTAACCCCATTTATGCACTCTCTGCTTCCTATTGGTGAGCCATGACTCGATCCATGACAGCACTTTTCCCCCAATGCCATGAGCTGCCACTTTCTTTAACAGTCTCTGGTGCGGTACTCTATCAAAAGCCTTACTAAAGTCTAAATAAACAATATCGAATTCTTTATCGTGATCAACAGCCTCAAAAGCTTTACTGAAGAAGGTTAATAAATTAGATAGGCAGGAACGGCCCCTCGTGAATCCATGCTGGGTATCATTAATCAAATTATGGTTATCTAGATGGCTTCTAATAATATCAGCTATAATTGACTCTAGTAATTTGCCTACAATTGAGGTCAGGCTTATTGGGCGGTAGTTTGACGGTAGTGACTTGTCCCCTGCTTTAAAAATAGGAATTACATTAGCCATCTTCCACATATCAGACACTACACCTGTTTGAAGAGATAAATTAAAAATGTTAGATATTGGTTCACAGAGTTCCATTTTGCATTCCTTAAGAACCCTTGCAAAAGCTCATCAGGACCCGGCGATTTATTTTGTTTCAGTCGGTCCAGCTGTTTCATAATCATTTCGCTAGTGACTGTGATATTACATAATTTATCTTCTTCTGGGCCTCTGTAAAAATTAATTACTGGGATATTATTAATGTCTTCCTGTGTGAAAACCGAGAGAAAATAATTATTAAAAATAGAGCACATATCATTCTCCTTGTCAGTAAGATGCCCAAAGTTATTTTTAAGGGGACCTATCTTATCCTAACTTTTGTTCTATAAACCTGGAAAAAACTTTTGGGTTAGTTTTTGAATCCTAGCAACTTTAATTTCATAGTCCCGTTTAGATTTTCTTATTCCCTTTTAACGTCCCTCTTAATGTCAGTATACTGATTTATAAGATGACCCTCACCTCTTTTTATGCGCCTATAAATTCCTTTCTTCTGCCCTAAAAGATATTTGAGCCTATTATTCATCCATTTTGGGTCATTTCTACTTGATCTAATTTCTTTATACGGGATAAATGTTCTTTGGGCAGCCTGTATAGTGTTAAGAAAACTGTCATATTGATACCTCTCTTCTTCACCCCAGTCCACAGTTGATAAGTGTTCTCTAAGTCCATTATAATCTGCTAAGCGAAAATCTGGGACCATTACTGAATTATCCCTACTATCATACATCCATTCAATGCTAAAGGTAATTGACTTGTGGTCGCTTGAGCCGAGTTCCTCTGTAATTTCTAAATTATTAACAAGGGTTTCCTTGCTTGCCAGAACCAAGTCAAGTAGGTTATTTCCCCTTGTAGGTTCTGTTACAAACTGCTTCAAAAAGCAATCCTGAACTACTTCTAAAAAGTCGTTAGATTCTAAATTCCCTGTCATGAAATTCCAATCAATCTGACTAAAGTTAAAGTCCCTAAATTACTACGTTATCGTGTCTTGTGGCCTTAACAATTTCCTCCCAAAGTAGTCTCCCTTGTTCCCTATCTAAGTTTGGAGGACAGTAAATCACGCCTAAAATCAATTTTCACACCCCTCTGAAAATTCTATCCAGACAGACTCTGTATGTGTTAATTCAGACTTTATACCCGTTTTATGCAACAATTTAAATGATCACGGACATAGAGTGCCACCCCACCCCTTTCCCGATACTTCTGTCTACTTGGAACAATTTAAAACCCTGAATGTGACATTCGGCAGGCAAGTCCCGATTTTTCATATTAAACCATGTCTCAGTTATTGCAAAAACATCAATATTACCCGTACTTGCAACTAATCTCAACTCGTCCATCTTATTCCTAGCACTACGACTATTGGTGTAATATATATTTAGAGACCCTCCTTTCTCTTTACCCTTCCTGCTCATCTCTGTTTTCCACTATACCTATTACTGTCCTTGTCATCTAGTGTCACTAGCTTTCCACTGTCCACCTTATTCTGCCTATTACTAGTTCTCCTACAACATAATATTACTACACTGGGACTTCTCTGTTTTCCCCCAAAACCCATACCACTAACTATTTCTAGTTTAAAGCCCTAACAGCTCCCTCCACTGCAGTTGCCAGTGCCCCCACCCCAGACCTGGATAAGTGAACCCCATCCCTGGCATACATGTCATTTCTGCCATAGAAGAGGTCCCAGTTGTCAATGAATGTTACTGAATTTTCCTTACAGTATTTGTCCAGCCAGCAATTGACACCAATTGCCCTGGACAGCCATTCATTCAACTCCTCTCCTTGGCAAAATACCACATATGACAGGGTTCCCACCCTTCTTCCTAATCTGACCCCCCCAACAAGAACAATGTTCTTACCTTCCTTGGTGTCGTTCGTCGTGATGTTCCCAGAGTCGACTCACATTCATCGTGTAGCACGGAGAATCGGTTCGATGTTTCCAAAAAGAGGTTCCTGGTTCTTCGTTGATTCTCCTCCATCCGCCTCTTGATCTTCCTTTGTCCCATGCATTTCAGCCACTGTCAGGTTCCTTTTTTGGCGAGGATTCTCAACAGGAGGATTACTGAATCCTCTTGTTTTCCTCAGTCAGTCGCTGTATTCAAAGCTTAGCTACCCTCTTCTTTTCAGCTGCTGGTAGAGTAGCTCAAGAGAGGACATCTTGTTCAGATTCACAGAGGGGCACACAGACACGTCTTCACTGAAAGCACAAGACACGCTTCACTAGGACACAAGACACGTCTATCGTATCATCATCGTTTTCTAGAGCTTACAGAATTTGTAGTCCTGAGTTTCTTGACAAAAGTTGTACATAATTCACCAAACCTTCACTGATTTACTTTTTTCCTTTCCCTTTTTAAAAAATCAAAGATTGCAAAAAAAAGAGCTCTTCAATCATTAATTCTCCACGCGCAACACCACTCCAAACAAAGTTATAATTTTCCCAACAGCCAGGTTGCATCCAACATTTCTAAAGTATTTGCACAAGCTAACACTACGGTCGCCATCGTTTCCAGTACTTCTATAAAGGATCTACGGACAAAACAAGCACCATGAACCAGTCAACGGGGGGTCTACACTATACCCTGTGGAGGCTGCGACAGAATTTATGTAGGAGAAACAGCAAGAAACCTTGAAACACGCCTCAATGACACATTAATGCGCGGGAACGATAACCTAAACCCCAACGCCGCGTACAACCCCGAAATTCAACAATCTCTCATGAAATTAAAGGACCCCCGACTATTAATTAAGAAACAAATTTTCCCGTAGACGCAAGTGCCTTGAATCACACTTATCGCTGTTTCTAACCCCAATTAAACAAAATAAAGGGCTTCACCATCTCTGAAGTCTTAGCAAGAATCCTCCTGAAAACAAAAAACTACCATCACATAGTCTCTTCTGCTTGGGTTTGGGAAAAATTTTGAGTGAGAGGGGTTGGATTTAAGGGGGACCCCGACATATAAAAATAAATTATCAAAGCTTATGTTTTTATGTGCAAGTTGATTGTTCTACCTTATTGATTACTACTACTACAATTTATATCACTACTACTTCTACCACATTATTACACCTCACTTTGAGAGTATATATACCCTCTTGTCCATGTATCGCTTGTAACAGCTTGAAAAAGCTCTGGAGAGCGAAACGTTGCCACAATAAAATGTCACATTAGTTGCATTTGTATCCTTTACTTAATTGTACCTGACAGTTATGAACTTTGTTCTGATATGTTTTTTCCCCTTAGAAAATGTACTAATGAAAATATTAAGAATATATAAATAAAAAAAATAAAAAGAATATTAACTTATTATTAATGAAGTGCGGAAACAAGGGGAGTTAATGAGGAAAAATTTTTTTAGTGATGTTGACAGCAGAGTTGAACATAAGAACATAAGAAAGGAGAACACTGCAGAACCTGTTGGCCCATTTAGGCAGATCCTTCAGAAATGCAAAGCACTAACACTGCAGCAAACCTACTGGCCCATGTTCGGCATGTCTCTCACACCCTCAAAACCCCAAGAAAGGACACTGAAGCAGGTCTAATGGAGCAATTGGCAGGTCAATCGCACCCATTCTTAAGAACATACGAAAGGAAAAGCACTGCAGAGGCCTAGGCACGTCAAACTCAATCCATTTTTTTAACAAAAGGAAGAACACTCTAGTTGACCTACTGGCCGGTGCTAGGCATTTTCAAATCACACTCACTGGGGATTTAGCCTATTCATAAAGATACCAAGGTTATCGACTCAGTAACGCTACGAGGAGTATTTTCAACTAACTCATTCATTTTACATTCAGTCTGACACAACATCTTGGGATCTTGATACAAACGGATTCTTCAACGGATTTCTAACGAATTTATGTCCATTCTGTAATATGGAGCCCCAAAAAGAGTGCAATCTAGGTGAGGCCTTACTAATGATGAAAAACGAAATAACCTCTGGACTTCGTTGCTAACATTTTTATATAAACCCCAGTAATCTATTTGCCTTATTACGTACGCTTACTTGTTTTTGGATAAGGTTGCTGCTTACCATCACCCCCAAGTCCTTCCCCAATCTTTTGGCTAAGTTCTACGTTATTTAATTTTTAAGTGCTTGGGAGGACACCCCCGGTTCAGAACCTTGCATTTATCTACATTGAACTGCATCTGCCACTTTTCTGACCACAATTAAGTTTGTTAAATCTTCCTAAAATTCTATGACATCTATGTTTGAATCAAATCCTCCATGGAAAAATAAACACATGGTATAAGGATCCTTTATTGACAATTTTCGCCCACGCAGTGGGCTTTATCGAGTCACAGACAGATCTACCGGGGAAAAAGAGCAAAAATGGAGATAAAAGGGGGACAGTCAGGGGAGAATGCTGGGTCAGGGGGAGAAAGTGCAGGAGTTTAAAAAATAGTGTGATAGTTGAAAACATAGTGTGACTTAAAGGCCCCTTTACCATTCTTTTTTTAGGGGGGAAAG
This sequence comes from Cherax destructor, assembly GCA_009830355.1. Lineage (NCBI taxonomy): Eukaryota > Metazoa > Arthropoda > Malacostraca > Decapoda > Parastacidae > Cherax > Cherax destructor. Next base: position 10,422 of record WNWK01014035.1, read on the forward strand.
GGTTTAAGAAGTTTCTGGCAATAGGTTCAGCTATGTTGTAGAAGCCTTGTTCTGGTTAAAATTTTTTGGTATACAGATGGTATGATTCTAGGATTCTTCGGTATTGCGTGTTGTCTTCTGGCGATGAGTCTTGCGTTTCTGTAGTTGATTAAATGGTTGTGTAAATTTGGGGAACACAGGCATTTCTTAGTCGTCAGATCTGCCGCGTATTGGTGTTCTGAAATGCGTGTTTGTAGGTCCGGGGTGTTTCGCCAACGATAATTTGCTGGCCTTAAAGGGTTGTGTATACCCCCCCGGGGGGTTGAAGCTTTTCCTTCTTTTTGGTAATGTCCTTAATGGTGGACCCAAAAGGGGGCATTACCAAAAACAGGGGGGGAAAAAAAAACGGGGGGGTTTAAAAAATGGGTTTCGGGGGTTGGTTTGGGCCCTTGTTTTTATAATATATAAAATGACGGAAATAAAGGGAAAAAAACCCACACAATGGAAAATATACACATAAGAGAAAGGGTCCTTTTTTAAAGTTTCGCCCACGCGGGGGCTTTATAGTCACAGACAGATCTACCTAAAAAAGAGTGGAGATATATATGGGGGCAGTCAGGGGAGAATGGGGGTAGGTGGAGAAAGCTACAAAACGTTTGAACACCAGAGGGGGGAGATCTGAGACTCAAGAAATGCCTGTGTTCAACACCGAAATTTACACAACCATTTAATCAACTACAGAAACGCAAGACCATCGCCAAAAAGACAACACGCAATACCGAAGAATCCTAGAATCATCACTATCTGTATACCCAAAACAACTTCAACCAGAAAAGGTTCTACAACATATAACCTTTTTTCCCCCTTTCATGTTCTTACCCTTTTTCCCTTTTTATGTTCTTACCCCCCTTTCTTATTGCCAAGAAACTTCTTCAACGCTATCCCACCTAAACTCAAGAATGGTACACTGCAGGTCCTTTAAGTCAACTATGTTTTCAACTATCACACTTTTTTTAAGACTCCATGCAGCTTTCTCCACCTGACCCAGCATTCTCCACCTGACCCAGCATTTCCACCTGACTGTACCCTATATATATTCCATGTTGCTCATTTTCCAGGTAGATCTGTCTGTGACTCAAAGAATGCTGGGCGAAACGTTGTCAATAAAGGATCACATTATACTGCTTAGGGTTTTTTTTTCCATTGTGTCTATTTTTATACCATTTATTTCATCCTACCTATCTTCGTGTCGTCGGCGAATTTGCTCATATCACTAGTAATTCTCATCAAGGTCATTGATATATATTATAAATAAAAGGGCCTAAGACTGATCCCTGTAACACCACTTGACAAGTCCCATTCGGATTTAACCCCATTTATGCACACTTCTGCTTCCAAGGGAGCCATGACTGATCCATGACAGCACTTTTCCCCTGCCATGAGCGCCACTTTCTTTAACAGTCTCTGGTGCGTACTCTATCAAAAGCCTTACTAAAGTCTAAATAAACAATATCGAATTCTTTATCGTGATCAACAGTCAAAGTTTTTTTGAATATCTGCCACTTTTTCAGCCCAAGACATTAATTTATCCAAATCCTCCTGAGTTCACTGATCCTCCTCAGAATGAATTATATGGCCTATTTTTTGTATATCACAATTTATTTCATGTTTAATTTTCCAAGGTCATTAATGTAAAAGAACAACAATGGGCCCAAAACTGATCCTTGTGGAACGCCACAGTGACTAGTTGTTTAAAATATATAAATGACCTTGACGGGGAATTACTAGTGAAAAGGGCAAATTCGCTGATGACACGAAGATAGGTAGGATAATCGATTCAGACGAGTTCACGGAACCGGATGATTTAGACAAACCATTCCCCGGTCGGGAAAATGGCGATCAGTTCAATGTAGATAAATGCAAAGTTCTAAAGCTTTGGGAATTTCATAACCCAGCACCTACCAGCTTAATAATGTTGAACTCAGCCACAGAATGCGAAAGGTCTGGGGGGTTTTTAAAACAACCCCAAACCAAGTCAGCAATGCCTAAGTTTAAGAAATAAAGCAAATATATTACTGGGATTTATTTAAAAAAGCAACAGAAGTCCACCGGGATATTAAGCTTTACATCATTAGTAACCTTACCTATTTGCAGTCAGTTCTGGTTCCCCTTTTACAGAATGGAATAAATTTTTAAAAAATTAACGACGAATGACAAAGTTAATTTATATCATTAGAAATCTTCCATGATGAAAGATTGAAGACCCTTAAATTAATTCACGTGTAAGAGAAGAATGAGGGGAGACATGACGAGGATATAAGTGGAAGATGGTATAAAAGGGGATAAAAGGGTTTAGGAATTTCCAAGAAGAACCCGCAAAATCAAATTAAATGTTTAGATTTAGAAAGGATATAGGAAAATATTGGTTTTGAAATAGGGTGGTTGAGAGTGGAACAGTCTGCCAGTAGGGGATTGAAGTAGACCTTGAGTTTCAAATTTAGGTGGATAAATTAGAGGAGAGGGTTGGTTGAGGGACTCGCACTTGAGTTAATAGAATTTCAAAGCTTATTTCCCTTGGGGGAATTGAAAATTAGGTTGGGCAATTATTTGAGTGGGATGGAGGAAGGACCTGCCCAGATGGGCCAAAGGCCGCTGCAGTGTTCCTCCTTTTATGTTCTTTTGTTAAATCCCCATTCAGATTTGACCCATTAATGGAAACTTCTGCTTTCTATTGGTAAGCAATACCTCTATCCATGCTAGAACTTTACCTCCTATACCATGAGCTGCCACCTTTTTTAAGAGTCTCTTGTGAGGGGACTCTATCGAAGGCCTTACTGAAATAAGAACATAAGAACATAAGAAAGGAGGAACACTGCAGCAGGCCTGTTGGCCCATACTGGCAGGTCCTTCACAATCCGTCCCACTAACAGAATATTTGCTCAACCCCAATTTTTTGCTACCCAAGAAATGTTTGAAATTTACCCATTTCATGCGCGAGTCCCCCCCAAACCCAAACCCCTCTCACTCAGAATTTATCCAACAAAATTTTGGAAACTCCCAGGCCCAAAGCTTCACCTGGGCAGACTGTTCCCATCCCACTACCTATCCAAACCAATACTCTATTTTTTTTCCCCAATCAAAACCCTCTAACTTGAATCCTTATTGGGTTCCTTGGAAGACCTTATTTATTCCCTTTTTTAATGCCCATTTTCCCTTGTATCCTCGTCATGTCTCATTCTACGCTTAAAGGAATGAAATTTTGGGGTCTTCAATCTTCGTAAGGAAGTTTTTAATGCTATTATTAATTTAGTCTTTTCCTGATGTTTAACAATTAGTCCATTCTGAAATTGAGACCAGAACTTACATAATTAGTAAAGCCCTTATGATAAAAACTGTAATATAAGAACATAAGAACATAAGAAAGGAGGAACACGGCGGGCCCTTTTTTTGGCCCATACAGGCATTTTCACAATCCACCCCCACTAACAGAATTTTGCCCCAACCCCAAATTTTTCAAATCCCCAGAAATAAGTTTTGACAATTCTACCCACTCAGGCGAGTCCCACTCAAACCCAAACCCCCTCTCACCAGAATTTATCAACCAAAATTTTGAAACTACCCAAGGTCTAGCTTCAATAACCCTACTAGGCAGACTGTTCCACCCCATCAACTACCCTATTTCCAAACCAATACTTTCCTTATCCTTTCTAAATCTAAACTTATCACTTGAATCCATTATTGCTTCTCTCTTGGAAGATATCCTCAGGACCATTTATATCCCCTTTTTTAAATACCCATTTTCCACTTGTATACCTCGATCATGTCCCCCCTCATTCTACGTTAAAAAAGGGAATTAATTTTGTCTTCAATCTTTCTTCGTAAGGAAGTTTTCCCAAATGCATGTTTAATTTAGTCATTCTACGCTAAATTTTTTTTTAACGAATTTATGTCCATTCTGTAATATGGAGACGAACTGACTTCTGTTGCAACATTTTTGATAAAAACCCCCGTAATTTATTTGCCTTATTACGTACCTTAGGCATTGCTGTCTTGGTTTGGTTGCTGCTTACCATCCCCCCCAAAGCCCTTTCCCGCAATCTGTATGGCTAAGTTCTACGTTATTTAACTATAAGGCTTGGGAGGAACTGAGTTGAACCTTGCATTTATCTACATTGAACTGCATCTGCCATTTTTCTGACCACGAATTAAAGGGTTTTTTCAAGTGTAAGGGCGAAGGTGAGGAAAAGGAGGACCTCTGAAAAATTTGGGGAAAGGACAGCTGACGGAAAGAATGGAAATGTGTTCTCATTTAATGACTATTTTTGTCAGTCTTTACACAAGAAGACGAAAGAGATTTAGAAATTAACTATTATTCAGTTCTGAAGAATTAAATTAAATAATATTACTGTCACGAGGGATATGGTTATCAAACAGATAGATAAATGAAGCAAAATGTCCCCGGGACCCGACGAGTTGTTTTCCAGGGTACTTAAGAATGCAAGATGGACTTAGTAGCCATTAACGAATGTGTTTAAACGTCCATCTAACTGTTTTGTGCCAGAGATGTGGAAGATAGCAATGAGTTCCTATATTCAAATCAGGGGGTAAGTCCAGTCCATCAAATTACCGTCCAATAAGCCTCACGTCTATAGTAGGCAAATTATTAGAATCAATTAAGGGTTTATAGAAGTCACCTTGAAGAACATAATTTGAAATGAATCTGATGGGGTTTTTGAGAGGTGTTTTTTGGGAAAAAATGACGTTTTTCAAAAAACATTTGGGGGGAGTAGACAGTAAAAAAGAAATTTTTGGTTTTTAAGGCCTTAAAAATTTAAAAAACCAAACCTTTTGGGGGGGGGAAAAACATTGGGTTTTTATTTTTGGGGAAAGTTTCGCCACACAGTGGCTTCATCAGTCCAAAAAGGAGAATCGTGGAACAGGAAGGTGAGGTTGTCAGGCCCTCAACTTAGAGATGTTTTCGTCCATAATTTTTAAAGAATAACATATGAGCAGAGGGGAAAAAATGTAGACAGGAGGGGCAGCAGAAGGGGTGTCACATTTGTTCAATGTGGGAAAAGGTCGGCCCCAAAGGAAAGGCAAGCGAAGAAATCCCGTATTAAGATCCAAGATGTTTCAGTGTCAGACAGGTGTGAATGAATGGTTTGAGAACCGAGAGTTGGAAATTGACACAAACAAAACCGGGGGATCTTTATTGAGGAAACGTTTCCCAAAAATGGCTTCATCCCAAAAAATTGAAAAAAGGAGGGGGGTGAGGTTTTTGGCCCCCCAACTTAGAGATGTTGTCAGTCCATCAATTTGAAAGAATAACAGCTATGAGCAGAGGAAAAATCGTAAAAGGAGAGGTGCAGGTGTAGGGGTGTCACATTTGTTCAATTGGAATAGGTCGTGCCCAAGGAATAGGGGAAACGAAGAAATCCTGATTAAGATACCAAGATTTGGTGTAGAAGTGTGAATGAATGGTTGAGAACCAAGGGGGTTTTAAATTGCAATGAAATTGGGTATTTTTTTTGGGAAAAGTTTCGCCACAACTGCTGCACCTCTCCTGTCTACAGTATAAAGCTCCTCTGCTCATATGCTGTTATTCTATTCCAAGATTGATGGACTGACAACATCTACTCAAGATTGAGGGCCTGACAACCCCCACACTCCTCCTATTCTTCACGATTCTCCTTTGTATGGACTGATGAAGCCACTGTGTGGCGAAACGTTTCCTCAATAAAGATACCCAAGTGTTGCATATGTGTCTAATTTACCAACTCGTCGGTTCTCTGAACCATTCATTCACATCCTGTCTGACACTGAAAGCATCTTGGTATCTTAATACAGGGATTTCTTCGCTTGCCTATTCATGGGCACGACCTACTTCCACATTGAACAAATGTGACACCTCCTTCAACTGCTGCACCTCTCCTGTCTACAGTATAAGCTCACTCTGCTCATATGCTGTTATTCTATTCAAGATTGATGGACTGACAACATCTACTCAAGATTGAGGGCCTGACAACCTCCACTCCTCCTGTTCTTCACGATTCTCCTTTGTATGGATGATGAAGCCACTGTGTGGCGAAACGTTTCCTCAATAAAGATACCCAAGTGTTACATATGTGTCTAATTTACAACTCGTCGGTTCTCTGAACCATTCATTCACATCCTGTCTGACACTGCAACATCTTGGTATCTTAATACAGGGATTTCTTCGCTTGCCTATTCCTTGGGCACGACCTACTTCCACATTGAACAAATGTGACACCTCCTTCAACTGCTGCACCTCTCCTGTCTACAGTATAAGCTCCTCTGCTCATATGCTGTTATTCTATTCAAGATTGATGGACTGACAACATCTACTCAAGATTGAGGGCCTGACAACCTCACCTCCTCCTGTTCTTCACGATTCTCCTTTGTATGGACTGATGAAGCCACTGTGTGCGAACGTTTCCTCAATAAAGATACCCAAGTGTTGCATATGTGTCTAATTTACCAACTCGTCGGTTCTCTGAACCATTCATTCACACTCTTAAGAAAGGTGGCAGCTCATGGTATAGGAGGTAAAGTTCTAGCATGGATAGAGGCATGGCTTACCAATAGAAAGAAAGAGTTTCCATTAATGGGGTCAAATCTGAATGGGGATTAGTCACTAGTGGCGTTCCACAAGGATCAGTTTTAGGCCATTGTTGTTCATAATTTACATACATGACCTTGATGAAGGAATTGCAAGTGACATGAGTAAATTTGCTGATGATACAAAAATAGGCCGTATGATTCATTCTGAGGAGGATACCAGTGAACTCCAGGAGGATTTGGACAAATTAATGTCTTGGTCTGAAAAGTGGCAGATGAAGTTCAATGTGGACAAGTGTAAGGTACTAGTCCTTGGTAATGAAAATATCCCTCGAATTTATAAACTAGGTGAAGTAGAGCTTGATCATACAGAATGTGAAAAGACTTGGAGTCATGGTAAGCAGGAATTTAAAGCCAAGACAACAGTGCCTAAGTGTGCGCAATAAGGCTAACAGATTACTAGGATTTATTTCAAGAAGTATAAGCAACAGAAGTCCAAAGTTATTTTACAGCTCTATACATCACTAGTGAGACCTCATTTGGATTATGCAGCTCAGTTTTGGTCTCCTTACTACAGGATGGATATAGATTCATTGGAGAACATACAAAGAAGAATGACTAAAATGATTTACAGTATAAGAAATCTCCCGTGAAGATAGACTTAGAGCGTTGAATCCACTCTCTGAGAGACGTAGAATGAGGGAGATATCATCGAGGTGTATAAGTGGATGATGGGCATAAACAAAGGAGATATTAATAAAATACTGAGGATATCAGACCAAGTAAGAACCAGAAATAACGGATTTAAATTGGATAAATTTAGATTTAGAAAGGACATAGGCAAGTACTGGTTTTCGAACAGAGTTGAGATGCGTGGAACAATCTTTCGAGTACTGTGATAGAGGCTAGGACCTTGGGTGGCTTTAAAAGAGATTGGACAAATATATGAACATAAGAACATAGAACATAAGAAAGGAGGAGCACTGCAGCAGGCCTGTTGGCCCATACTAGGCAGGTCCTTCACAATCCGTCCCACTAACAGAATATTTGCTCAACCAAATTTTCAATGCTACCCAAGAAATAAGCTTGACAATTCTACCCACTCATGCGAGCCCCACTCAAATCCAACCCTCTCACTCATGAATTTACCCAACCTAAATTTGAAACTACCCAAGGTCCTAGCTTCAATAACCCTACTAGGCAGACTGTTCCACTCATCAACTCCCCTATTTCCAAACCAATACTTTCCTATATCCTTTCTAAATCTAAACTTATCTAACTTGAATCCATTATTGCGGGTTCTCTCTTGGAGATATCCTCAAGACCTTATTTATATCCCCTTTGTTAATACCCATTTTCCACTTGTATACCTCGATCATGTCTCCCCTCATTCTACGTCTTACAAGTGAATGTAATTTTAGGGTCTTCAATCTTTCTTCGTAAGGAAGATTTCTAATGCTATGTAATAATTTAGTCATTCTACGCTGAATGTTTTCTAACGAATTTATGTCCATTCTGTAATATGGAGACCAAAACTGAGCTGCGTAATCTAGGTGAGGCCTTACTAATGATGTATAAAGCTGTAATATAACCTCTGGACTTCTGTTGCTAACACTTCTTGATATAAATCCCAGTAATCTATTTGCCTTATTACGTACGCTTAGGCATTGCTGTCTTGGTTTAAGGTTGCTGCTTACCATCACCCCAAGTCCTTCTCCAATCTGTATGGCTAAGTTCTACGTTATTTAACTTATAAGTGCTTGGGTTATGGACACTCCCGAGCTTCAGAACCTTGCATTTATCTACATTGAACTGCATCTGCCACTTTTCTGACCAGGAATTGAGTTTGTCTAAATCCTCCTGAAGTTCCGTGACATCTACGTCTGAATCGATTATCCTACCTATCTTCGTGTCATCCGAATTTGCTCATATCACTAGTAATTCCCTCGTCAAGGTCATTTATATATATTATAAACAACAACGGGCCTAAAACCGATCCCTGTGGAACGCCACTTGTTACAGATCCCCACTCAGATTTAACCCCATTAATGCACACCCTCTGCTTCCTATTGGTGAGCCATGACTCGATCCATGAAAACACTTTTCCTCCAATGCCGTGAGCAGCCACTTTCTTTAACAGTCTCTGATGTGGTACTCTATCAAAAGCCTTACTAAAATCCAAATAAACAATATCAATTCTTTATCATGATCAACTGCCTCAAAAGCCTTGCTGAAAAAGTTAATAAATTAGTTAGGCAGGAACGGCCCTGGTGAATCCATGTTGAGTATCATTAATCAAATTATGCCTATCGAGATGGCTTCTTATGTTATCAGCTATAATCGACTCTAATAATTTGCCTACAATTGAAGTTAGACTTATTGGGCGGTAATTTGATGGTAACGACTTGTCCCCTGCTTTAAAAATAGGAATTACATTAGCCATCTTCCACGTATCAGACACTACACCTGTTTGAAGAGATAGGTTAAAAATGTTAGTTAAGGGTTCACAGAGTTCAATTTTGCATTCCTTAAGAACCCTTGAAAAAAGCTCATCAGGGCCTGGCGATTTATTTTGCTTCAAACGGTCTATCTGTTTGATAACCATTTCGCTAGTGACTGTGATACTACATAATTTATCTTCTTCAGGCCCACTAAAATACCTAATTCTTGGGATATTATTAGTGTCTTCCTGAGTGAAAACCGAGAGAAAATAATTATTAAAATAGGCACATTTCATTCTCTTTGTCAGTAAGATACCCATAATTATTTTTAAGGGGACCTATCTTATCTCTAACTTTTGTTCTATACACCTGGAAAAAACTTTTTGGGTTAGTTTTCGAATCCCCAGCAACTTTAATTTCGTAGTCCGCTTAGCTTTTCTTATCCCCTTTTAACGTCCCTCTTAATGTCAATATACTGATTCGTGAGTACGGGAATAAATTCTTAGGTAGTGGTGGTTTTGATATGGACCTGCCTTGTATGGGCCAGTAGGCCTTCAGCAGTGTTCCTCCTTTCTTATGTTCTTATGTTCTTATGAGAGGACGGTGTTGTCAGTATAAGAACATAAGAAAGGAGGAAAACTGCAGCAGGCCTGTTGGCCATACTAGGCAGTCCTTCACAATCCGTCCCACTAAGAGAACACTTGCTCAACCCAATTTTCAATGCTACCCAAGAAATAAGCTTTGACAATTCCATTCACTCATGCGAGTTCCACTCAAATCCAACCCTCTCACTCATGAATTTATCCAACCTAAATTTGAAACTACCCAAGGTCCTAGCTTCAATAACCCTACTAGGCAGACTGTTCCACTCATCAACTACCCTATTTCTAAACCAATACTTTCCTATATCCTTTCTAAATCTAAACTTATCTAACTTGAATCCATTATTGCGGGTTCTCTCTTGGAGAGATATCCTCAAGACCTTATTTATATCCCCTTTGTTAATACCCATTTTCCACTTGTATACCTCGATCATGTCTCATAAGAACATAAGAATGGAGGAACACTGCAGAAGGCCTACTGGCCCATACAAGGCAGGTCCTTATCAAAACCACCACTACCTAAGAATTTACTCCCGTACTCACGACACCAATCAAACCCAGCCCCTCCCACTCATATATTTGTCCAATCTCTTTTTAAAGCCACCCAAGGTCCTAGCCTCTATCACCCTACTCGGAAGATTGTTCCACGCATCTACAACTCTGTTCGAAAACCAGTACTTGCCTATGTCCTTTCTAAATCTAAATTTATCCAATTTAAATCCGTTATTTCTAGTTCTTACTTGGTTCGATATCCTCAGTATTTTATTAATATCTCCTTTGTTTATGCCCATCATCCACTTGTACACCTCGATGATATCTCCCCTCATTCTACGTCTCTCCAGAGAGTGGAGATTCAACGCTCTAAGTCTATCTTCATACGGGAGATTTCTTATACTGTAAATCATTTTAGTCATTCTTCTTTGAATGTTCTCCAACGAATCTATATCCATCCTGTAATAAGGAGACCAAAACTGAGCTGCATAATCCAAATGAGGTCTCACTAGTGATGTATAGAGCTGTAAAATAACTTTTGGACTTCTGTTGCTTATACTTCTTGAAATAAATCCTAGTAATCTGTTAGCCTTATTGCGCACACTTAGGCACTGTTGTCTTACAAGTGAATGTAATTTAAGGGTCGTCAATCTTTCTTCGTAAGGAAGATTTCTAATGCTATGTATTAATTTAGTCATTCTACGCTGAATGTTTTCTAACGAATTTATGTCCATTCTGTAATATGGAGACCAGAACTGAGCTGCGTAATCTAGGTGAGGCCTTACTAATGATGTATAAAGCTGTAATATAACCTCTGGACTTCTGTTGCTAACACTTCTTGATATAAATCCCAGTAATCTATTTGCCTTATTACGTACGCTTAGGCATTGCTGTCTTGGTTTAAGGTTGATGCTTACCATCACCCCCAAGTCCTTCTCGCAATCTGTATGGCTAAGTTCTACGTTATTTAACTTATAAGTGCTTGGGTTATGGACACTCCCGAGCTTCAGAACCTTGCATTTATCTACATTGAACTGCATCTGCTACTTTTCTGACCACGAATTAAGTTTGTCTAAATCTTCCTGAAGTTCTGTAACATCTATGTTTGAATCAATTATCCTACCTATCTTCGTGTCGTCGGCGAATTTGCTCATATCACTAGTAATTCCCTCGTCAAGGTCATTGATATATATTATAAATAACAATGGGTCTAAGACTGATCCCTGTGGAACACCACTTGTTACAAGTCCCCATTCGGATTTAACCCCATTTATGCACACTCTCTGCTTCCTATTGGTGAGCCATGACTCGATCCATGACAGCACTTTTCCCCCAATGCCATGAGCTGCCACTTTATTTAACAGTCTCTGGTGCGGTACTCTATCAAAAGCCTTACTAAAGTCTAAATAAACAATATCGAATTCTTTATCATGATCAACAGCCTCAAAAGCTTTACTGAAGAAGGTTAATAAATTAGATAGGCAGGAACGGCCCCTCGTGAATCCATGCTGAGTATCATTAATCAAATTATGGTTATCTAGATGTCTTCTAATAATATCAGCTATAATTGACTCTAGTAATTTGCCTACAATTGAGGTCAGGCTTATTGGGCGGTAATTTGACGGTAGTGACTTGTCCCCTGCTTTAAGAATTACATTAGCCATCTTCCACATATCAGACACTACACCTGTTTGAAGAGATAAATTAAAAATGTTAGATATTGGTTCACAGAGTTCCATTTTGCATTCCTTAAGAACCCTTGCAAAAAGCTCATCAGGACCCGGCGATTTATTTTGTTTCAGTCGGTCTAGTTGTTTCATAACCATTTCGCTAGTGACTGTGATATTACATAAATTATCTTCTTCTGGGCCTCTGTAAAAATTAATTACTGGGATATTATTAGTGTCTTCCTGTGTGAAAACCGAGAGAAAATAATTATTAAAAATAGAGCACATATCATTCTCCTTGTCAGTAAGATGCCCAGAGTTATTCTTAAGGGGACCTATCTTATCCCTAACTTTTGTTCTATAAACTTTAATTTCTTAGTCCCGTTTAGCTTTTCTTATCCCCTTTTTAACGTCCCTCTTAATGTCAGTATACTGATTTATAAGATGACCCTCACCTCTTTTTATGCGCCTATAAACTCCTTTCTTCTGCCCTAAAAGATACTTGAGCCTATTATTCATCCATTTTGGGTCATTTCTACTTGATCTAATTTCTTTATACGGGATAAATGTTCTTTGGGCAGCCTGTATAGTGTTAAGAAAACTGTCATATTGATACCTCTCTTCGTTACCCCAGTCCACAGTTGATAAGTGTTCTTTAAGTCCATTATAATCTGCTAAGCGAAAATCTGGGACCGTTACTGAATTATCCCTACTATCATACATCCATTCAATGCTAAAGGTAATTGACTTGTGGTCGCTTGAGCCGAGTTCCTCTGTAATTTCTAAATTATTAACAAGGGTTTCCTTGCTTGCCAGAACCAAGTCAAGTAGGTTATTTCCCCTTGTAGGTTCTGTTACAAACTGCTTCAAAAAGCAATCCTGAACTACTTCTAAAGTCGTTAGATTCTAAATTCCCTGTCAAGAAATTCCAATCAATCTGACTAAAGTTAAAGTCCCTAGAATTACTACGTTATCGTGCCTTGTGGCCTTAACAATTTCCTCCCAAAGTAGTCTTCCTTGTTCCCTATCTAAGTTTGGAGGACGGTAAATCACGCCTAAAATCAATTTTTCACACCCCTCTGAAAATTCTATCCAGACAGACTCTGTATGTGTTATTTCAGACTTTATACCCGTTTTTATGCAACAATTTAAATGATCACGGACATAGAGTGCCACCCCACCCCCCTTCCCGATACTTCTGTCTACTTGGAACAATTTAAAACCCTGAATGTGACATTCGGCAGGCAAGTCCCGATTTTTCATATTAAACCAAGTGTCAGTTATTGCAAAAACATCAATATTACCCGTACTTGCAACTAATCTCAACTCGTCCATCTTATTCCTAGCACTACGACTATTGGTGTAATATATATTTAAAGACCCTCCTTTCTCTTTACCCTTCCTGCTCATTTCTGTTTTTCCACTATACCTATTACTATCCTTGTCATCTATTGTCACTAGCTTTCCACTATCCACCTTATTCTGCCTATTACTAGTTCTCCTAGAACTTATAATATTACTACACTGGGACTTCACTGTTTTTCCATCCAAAACCCATACCACTAACTAGATATTTCTAGTTTAAAGCCTAACTAACAGCTCCCTCCACTGCAGTTGCCAGTGCCCCCACCCCAGACCTGGATAAGTGAACCCCATCCCTGGCATACATGTCATTTCTGCCATAGAAGAGGTCCCAGTTGTCAATGAATGTTACTGAATTTTCCTTATAGTATTTGTCCAGCCAGCATGACACCAATTGCCCTGGACAGCCATTCATTTCCAACTCCTCTCCTTGGCAAATACCATATGACAGGGTTCCCACTTCTTCCTAATTATGTCTATTGCTGACCTAAACCTGCTAGTCAGGTCCTCACTCCTACGTCTGCCAACATCGTTGCCTCCAGCACTGAGACAGATATAGATTGCTCCCATTACCTCTCATGATGTCGTCCAGACGGCTAACAATATCCTCCATCCCAGCCCCAGGAAAGCAAACCCTCTGTCTCCTACTCATATCATTCAAACAGAAGGCCCTATCCATGTACCTAACCGGCTGTCCCCAACAACAACAATGTTTTTACCTTCCTTGGTGTCATTCGTCGTGCGCTCCCAGAAGTTGACTCACATTCATCGGGTAGCACGGAGAATGGGTTCGATGAAAACGAATGGAGGTTAGAAACGATGAAGAAGAAAGAGACTGCTGTGGAAACTGTTGTGGAAACATCGAATGCCTTCTCCGTGCTACCCGATGAATGTGAGTCGACTACTGGGAACGTCACGACAGACGACACAAGGAAGGTAAAAACATTGTTGTTGTTGGGGATAGCCAGGTTTGGTATATGGATAGGGCATTCTGCTTTAAGGATAGGGTAGGAGACAGAGGTTTGCTCTGGGCTGGGATGGAGGATATTGATTGCAGATTACAACATCATGAACGGTAATGGGATCAATCCTATTATCTGCCTCAGTGCTGGAGGAATGATGAGAGCAAACGTAAGTGAGGATTTAGTTAGAAGGTACAGGACAGCAATAGACTAATTAGGAAGAAGGGAACACCCTATTATATGTGGCATTTTAAAGAAGGGTGTTGAAATGAATGGCTGTCCAACGATTGGTATAAATTGCTGGCTGGACAACCTGGTAATGCATCCCATTCATTGACAGCTGGAACCACTTCTATGGCCGATATTTATGTAAACAGGATAATTCCTATCAGGCATGTAGAATTTCTCTCTAGCTCAGTTGAGGATGTTGTTAGGGCTTTAAACAGGTTAGTTAAGGTATGGGTTTAAAATTGAATAATGAGGGTCAAAATATTGATTCAGGCTTTGACATCATAAATCTTAACAATAACGTAATCGAGTAACACAGGGTAATAATAGTAACGAAATTGTGTAAAACAAAAGCTGAATATGAAAAAGGTTCCGAAGATACATCTCAATGTATTTTACACTAACTGTCGAAGCAGAAATAAAATTAACGAATTACGTTTGGTAGCATTGCTGGGAACTTTGATGTCATTGCAATAACTGAAACATGGTATAATATAAAGAGTCGGGATATGATTGCTGAGTGTCATATTCAGGGGTTTAAGTTGTTCCATGTAGATAGATATAATGGGAAAGGGGTGAGTTGCATTATATGTCGAGAAAATATAAATTTGCATAAAAACAGGCATAAAAATAGATGGATCATTAACAGAATCTGTTTGGGTAGGTTTCTAGAAGGTCAAGAAAAACTGATTGTAGGTGTAATATAAACGACCTCAGGCTTGGGTACGATAGAGGAGACTTCTTTGGGACGGAAATTGTTAGGGCTTCTAGACACAAAATAACGTAGTGATATTAGGGGATTTTAACTTTAGTCAAATTGACTGGACTTCTTTGACCGGTAATCTGGAGTCCAGTGACTTTATGGAAGTAGTTCAGGACTGTTTTCTGAAAGTGTGTGACGGAGCATACCAGAGGTAATAATTTGCTCGACCTAGTCTTGTCAAATAAAGAAACCCTTGTAAATAATCTGGAAAATCACTGAAGAGCTTGGCGCAAGTGATCACAAATCCATTACTTTTAATATTACCTGGGAGTACGGAATAGGGTAATACGTTCATATGATTTTCGTTCTGCCGACTATACTGGACTTAGAGAACACCTGTCTAATCTCGACTGGGGTAATCTAAACTAACGATTACGATGGGATCTGCGTTTATGATTTTTTCTTAATAATGTAAAACTTACTTGAGTATATTTATTCCCCAGAGAATTTAGGTCAAAAATAACGATCCCAAATGGATTAACAGGAGGCTAAAACTGCTATTAGCGGAGAAAAGGAATTTATAGGGCGCATCAAAAAAGGAGATGTTAACTTATTGACCAATATGTTCAGTTGAAAAGAAGAAAAAAAGGGATTAGAAAGGCTAAACGTGACTATGAGATTAAGGTTGCTAATGAATCAAAGACTAATCCAAAGGGTTCTTTCAAGTGTATAGGACGAAAGGGGAGGGAAAGGTAGGACCTCTGAAAATTGGGAATGGACAGCTGACGGATAACGAACTGGAAATGTGTTCTCTATTTAATGACTATTTTTGTCAGTCTTTACACAAGAAGACGTAAATGAGATTCCAGAAATTAACAATTATTCAGTTCCTGAAGAATTAAAGTTAACTAATATTACTGTCACGAGGGACATGGTTATCAAACAGATAGATAAACTGAAGCAAAATAAGTCCCAGGACCCGACGAGTTTTTTTCAGGGTACTTAAATAATGCAAGATGGAACTTAGTCAGCCATTAACGAATGTGTTTAATGCGTCCATCCTAACTGGTATTGTGCCAGAGATGTGGAAGATAGCTAAATGCAGTTCCTATATTCAAATCAGGGGATAAGTCAATTCCATCAAATTACCGTCCAATAAGCCTCACATCTATAGTAGGCAAATTGTTAGAATCAAGTAGCTGATATTATTAGAAGTCACCTTGAAGAACATAATTTGATTAATGAATCTCAGCATGGGTTCACGAGAGGTCGTTCCTGCCTAACAAATTTACTGACGTTTTTCAATAAAACATTTGGGGGCAGTAGCAGTGATAAAGAATATGATATAGTTTACTTGGATTTCAGTAAGGCCTTCGATAGAGTACCTCACAAGAGACTCTTAAGAAAGGTGGCAGCTCATGGTATAGGAGGTAAAGTTCTAATGGATAGAGGCATGGCTTACCAATAGAAAGCAGGAGTTTCCATTAATGGGGTCAAATCTGAATGGGGATTAGTCACTAGTGGCGTTCCACAAGGATCAGTTTTAGGCCCATTGTTGTTCATAATTTACATAAATGACCTTGATGAAGGAATTGCAAGTGACATGAGTAAATTTGCTGATGATACAAAAATAGGCCGTATGATTCATTCTGAGGAGGATACCAGTGAACTCCAGGAGGATTTGGACAAATTAATGTCTTGGTCTGAAAGTGGCAGATGAAGTTCAATGTGGACAAGTGAAAGGTACTAGTCCTTGGTAATGAAAATATCCCCCAATTTATAAACTAGGTGAAGTGAGCTTGATCATACAGAATGTGAAAAGACTTGGGAGTCATGGTAAGCAGGAATCTAAAGCCAAGACAACAGTGCCTAATTGTGCACAATAAGGCTAACAGATTACTAGGATTTATTTCAAGAAGTATAAGCAACAGAAGTCAAAAGTTATTTTACAGCTCTATACATCACTAGTGAGGCCTCATTTGGATTATGCAGCTCAGTTTTGGTCTCCTTACTACAGGATGGATATAGATTCATTGGAGAACATACAAAGAAGAATGACTAAAATGATTTACAGTATAAGAAATCTCCCGTATGAAGATAGACTTAGAGCGTTGAATCTCCCTCTCTGGAGGACGTAGAATGAGAGGAGATATCATCGAGGTGTATAAGTGGATGATGGGCATAAACAAAGGAGATATTAATAAAATACTGAGGATATCGAACCAGTAAGAACCAGAAATAACGGATTTAAATTGGATAAATTTAGATTTAGAAAGGACATAGGCAAGTATGGTTTTCGAACAGAGTTGTAGATGCGTGGAACAATCTTCCGAGTACTGTGATGAGGCTAGGGGCCTTGGGTGGCTTTAAAGAGATTGGACAAATATATGAGTGGGAGGGGCTGGGTCTGATTGGTGTCGTAGTACGGGAATAAATTCTTAGGTAGTGGTGGTTTTGATATGGACCTGCCTTGTATGGGCCAGTAGGCCTTCTGCAGTGTTCCTCCATTCTTATGTTCTTATGTTCCACAACATTCTCCTGGGTCTTCGTTGTTTCTACCTCTCCACCCGTCCTCTTGATCCTTAACTTTGTCCCATGCGTTCTAGCACTGTCCCGGTTCCTTTCTTGGCTTGAGGATTCTCAACAGGAGGATTACTACGATCCTCTTGTTTCCTCAGTCAGTCGCGTATCTGAAGCTTAGCTACCTCAGTTCTTCCTTCAGCTGCTGGTAGAATAGCTTAGAGGACATCTTCTTCAGATTCACAGAACGGTGTTTCCCGTGTGGACAGTGTTGTCAGTTTGGACAGTGTTGACAGTGTGGACATTATTCTATGTGTGGACTGTTTGTCAGTGTGGACAGCGTTGTCAGTGTGGACACTGTTTTCAAAGTAGAAAATGTTGTCAGGGAAGACAGTGTTATCAGGGTGGACAGTGTTGTCGGTGTAAACTGTTTTAGGGTAGACAGTGTGCCAGGGTTTAAAGTGTTATCAGTGTGGACAATGTTGTCAGGGGGGGGACAGTGTTCTCAGTGTTGACAGTGTTGGGGAGGATAGTGATAGGGAGTGTGAAGTGTTGGCAGTGTAGAGATTTTTGCCCAGGTTGGACATTGTTGACAGTGGGACAGTGTTGTCAGTGTATGCAGTGTTTTCAGGGTCGACAGTGTTTTAGTGTAGACAGTGTTGTCAGGTGGGGGAAAATTGTTTGAAAGAGGCAGTGTTGTCAAAGTAGACAGTGTCTTATGGAGGACAGTGTTTTCAGGGTGGAGAATGTTGTCACTGTGGACATTAGTAGTTATGGTGTTGTCAGGGAGGACAGAGCTGCCAGTTTTTAAAAAGTGTTGTCAGGGTAGACAGTTTTGTCAGATTTAGTTTTGCCACCGAGTGGGTAGCTTATTGTGCATCCTATATCCATCCTGTGGAGGAGTAGCGCAAGGAATATAGATACACATAAGGCCCAGAAACTAGGTCCCAAAAGTTAACAGGTGTACATTTGGTTTATATCTGCCATTCACTTGTCTGTTACAAGCAAATTTAGGAAATTAGCTTAATATACCCCTGGAATCTTATTTACATTAATAAGATATCTTGACATTCACAAAAGGTTATTATACTGTCTATCTCTATATTTCCTCAATAAGTGGACAACTAAGCACTTAGTGTTCAAGACAGTGACCATTGGACTGACCACATAATTTGCATTTGGTTTGATCATCATCTGTGTGTCTCACAAACTGTCAAAGTACTTGTAACCAAGCGTAAGCTGACCACTACAACATCAGTCAGTGTTCACATTGCAAGTAGCTCTATAAACATTTTATCTACGTTCATAAGAACAAAGAACATACGAAAAGGAACACTGCAGCAGGCCTACTGGCCCATGCAAGCAGGTCCACCCAGGCAGGACAACCTGGAGTTAACTCTTCCCAGGTAAACTCCAGGTAGTCGGGTCACTTCCACTAGGAATTAGTACGGCATCTGACCTAGTAGCACAATCTAGTCAGGTCTAACTCACACTCACCCACACACACTCATGTATTTACCCAAACCCAAATTTTTTAAAACTACACTCGTCCTATCTTCAATGACGGTACTCGGGAGTTTGTTCCACTCATCCACAACTCTATTACCAAACCAGTGCTTTCCTATATCCTTCCTGAATCTGAACTTTTCCAAATTGAAACCATTACTGCGAGTCCTGTCTTGGCTGGATATTTTCAGCACGCTATTTACATCCCCTTTATTTATTCCTGTTTTCCATTTATACACCTTAATCATATCCCCCTAATTCTACGCCTTTCTAGAGTGCAGATTCGGGGCCCCTCAGTCTATCTTCATAGGGAAGATTTCTGATACATGGGATCAACTTTGTCATCCTCCTCTGTACGTTTTCCAGTGCATTTATATCCATTCTGTAATACGGTGACCAGAACTGTGCAGCATAATCTAAATGAGGCCTAACCAAGATATACAGAGTTGAAGAACAACCTGAGAACTTCTATTTTTTTAACTTCTTGATATGAAGCCAAGGATTCTGTTAGCTTTGTTGCGAACACTTATCCCTGTTGTCTTGGTTTCAGATTACTCTAACCAGAACTAAATCTTTCTCGCTATCACAAGTATTAAGATCTACATTATTCAGTTTATATGTGGCATGGTTATTGTCCTGCCCAACATTTAGAACTTTGCATTTGTCTACATTAAACTGCATCGCCACTTCTCCGACCACTGCATCAGTCTATTCAAATCATCCTGGAAATTTCTCTAATGTCCTCATTAGAATGAATTGGACGGTCTATTTGGTGTCATCCCGCAAATTTGCTTATGTTGCTATTTATTCCCTCATCTATGTCGTTTATGTAAATTGTAAAACGGGGCCCAAAACGCCCCCGTGGGCACGCTTGGACGTGCCCCCATTCTGATTTCTCCCCATTTATGCAAACTCTCTGCCGCCTGTTGTCAACCATGCCCCTACCCAGGAAAAAAATCTCCCTATTCCGTGTCCTTAAGTTTCCTCAATAGCCTCTGATTGGAATTTATCAAACCTTACTGAAGTCCATATACACTATATCATATTCATTACCATGATCTACCTCTTCAAACACCTTAGTGAAAAAAAGTTTAGTAAAACCGTGTTGAGATTCATTAATCAATTTATGAACCCAAAATGGCTACAATTGCTTTGGCAATTATTGATTCCATAAATTTACCAGGAAACAACACTAGAACACCAAAGGAAAAAAAAAACAAAACACTAGAACACCAGGATAAACAAAAACCTAAAAACTGCCCCGGATAACAACACTAAGAAAACCAGGATAACAACACTAGAACACCGGGGTAACAAACACTAGAACACCAGGAAACAACACTAGAACACCAGGATAACAACACTAGAACACCAGGATAACAACCTAGAACACCAGGATAACAACACTGAACACCAGGATAACAACACTAGAACACCAGGATAACAACACTAGAACACCAGGATAACAACCAGAACACCAGGATAAAAACACTAGAACACCAGGATAACAACACTAGAACACCAAAGGGTAACAACACTAGAACACCAGGATAACAACACTAGAACACCAGGATAACAACACTAGAACACCAGGATAAAAAAAAAATTTAAAAACACTGGGGAAAACCAGGATAACAACACTGGGGAAAACCAGGATAACAACACTAGAACACAGGATAACAACACTAGAACACAGGATAACAACACTAGAACACCAGGATAACACACTAGAACACCAGGATAACAGCACTAAACACCAGGATACAACACTAGAACACCAGGATAACAACACTAGAACACCAGGATACAACACTAGAACACTAGGATAACAACACTAGAACACCAGGATAACAACACTAGAACACCAGGATAACAACACTAGAACACTAGGATAACAACACTAGAACACCAGGATAACAACACTAGAACACCAGGATAACAACACTAGAACACCAGGATAACAACACTAGAACACCAGGATAACAACACTAGAACACTAGGATAACAACACTAGAACACCAGGATAACAACACTAGAACACCAGGATAACAACACTAGAACACCAGGCAACAACACAGAACACCAGGATAACCAACACTGGAGAACCTTTAGGATAACAACACTAGAACACCAGGATAACAACACTAGAACACCAGGATAACAACACTAGAACACCAGGATAACAACACTAGAACACCAGTAGACAATAAAACTACACCGATTTTCGCGAAAAAAAAAAAATTCCGAGCATATAACAAAAACTGAGGAACTTTATTTTTTTTGTAGAATAACTAGAGATAATTACACGAATACCTTCAGTGAGAAAATCGCACCAGCATTGTTTTATACGTACCAAGTCTCAAATCCACCTTTCGTTGTGCTATTTAGGCAGAGGTAATTTTCAAATGGAATCTTCATGGAATTTTCAGTAAATATTTTTTTTCTCTTTTGTTTTTAGGGCAATCTTATTGAAACTCACAGACAATAAGGTCCATAAACACGTCTTCATGTGCAAAAAGAATGAAAGAAATCGGACGAAAAGAAAATAAAAAAAATAATTGGTTATGCCTCCCCTTCAGCCTCCTATTTTCCTCATGAAGAAGTAGAACCTCCTTCTTCAGCACTTCAACCTGAGATTCTAAAACACTGCAGCGAGCCATGTGGGTTATAGATCTACTCAGGCTTCTAATTGTATTCCTTACATTTTCATTATTTACTTCTCTCCTAATATTGTTCCTAATGCTAGACACAGATATACCAAAGTTATATTCTACATTCTCCTTCGGTGTTCACAGTGTTGCCTGTGTCAAAAGTGATGTCAATGTAGACAGTTTTTTAATTGTAGACAGTGTTTGCAAGGAGGACAGTGTTGTCAGTGTAGACAGTGTTGTCAGGGTGGACAGTGTTGTAAGGGTTGACAGTGTTGTCAAGGTGGACAGTGTTGTAAGGGTTGACAGTGTTGTCAGGGTGGACAGTGTTGTCAGTGTAGACAGTGTTGTCAATGTGAACAGTGTTGTCAGTGTAGACAGTGCTTTCAAGGAGGACAGTGTTTTCAGGGTGGACAGTGTGTTCAGCGTAGACAGTTTTTTCATGGTGGATAGTGTTGTCAGTGTGGACAGTGTTGTCAGCGTAGAAAGTGTTGTCAATGTGGTCCGTTGTTGGATTAGACGGTGTTGTCAGTGTAGATAGTTTTGTCAATGTGGACAGTGTTGTCAGGGCAGACGGTGTTCTCAGGGTAGACAATGTTCTAAGTATTGTCAGTGTAGAAAGTGTTGAAAATGTTGACAGTGTTGTCAGTGAAGACAATGTTGTCAGTTTGGAGAGTGTTGTCAGGGAGGACAGTGTCGTCAGTGTGGATATTGTTGACAGTGTTGTGAGGGTGGACTGTATTGTCAATGTAGACAGTTTTGTCAGTGTAGGCAGTGTTGTCATGGTAGACAGTGTTGTCAGGATAGTTAGTGTTGAGAGTGCAGACTGTGTTGTCATGGTGGACAGTATAGACGGTGTTGTCAGTGTGGACAGTGTTGTCAGTGTGGACAGTGTTGTCAGGGAGGACAGTGTTGCCAGTGTAAGCAGTGTTGTCAGGGAGGACAATGTTGTAAGGAAGGACAGTGTTGTCAGGGTGGAAAGTGTTGTCAAAGTGGACAGTGTTGTCATGGTGTACAGTGCTGTCAGTTTGGACAGTGTTGTCAGTATGGGCAGTGCTGTCAGTGTTGTGAGGGTGGACAGTTTTGTCAGTGTTGACAGTGTTGTCATTGTGCACAGTGTTGTCAGTGTACAGAGTATACAACTAGCACCATCACACACAGTAAGACACAGTACACAACTAGCACCATCACACACAGTAAGACATAGTACACAATACACAACTAGCACCATCACACACAGTAAGACACAGTACAAAAGTAGCACCATCACACACAGTAAGACATAGTACACAGTACACAACTATCACCATCACACACAGTAAGACACAGTACACAACTAGCAACATCACACACAGTAAGATACAGTACACAACTAGCTCCATCATACACAGTAAGATACAGTACACAACTAGCTCCATCATACACAGTAAGATACAGTACACAACTAGCACCATCACACACAGTAAGACACAGTACACAACTAGTACCATCATACACAGTAAGATACAGTACACAACTAGCACCATCACACACAGTAAGACACAGTACACAACTAGCACCATCACACAGAGTAAGACACAGTACACAACTAGCACCATCACACAGTAAGAAACAGTACACAACTAGCACCATCACACACAGTAAGACACAGTACACAACTAGCACCATCACACACAGTAAGACACAGTACACAACTAGCACCATCACACACAGTAAGACACAGTACACAACTAGTACCATCATACACAGTAAGACACAGTACACAACTAGCACCATCACACACAGTAAGACACAGTACACAACTAGTACCATCATACACAGTACACAACTAGCACCATCACACACAGTAAGACACAGTACACAACTAGCACCATCACAGTGTAACACAGTGTAACACTTACTGAGCCACTTAAGTTGGTGTAGTGTGGAGGTGACAGTGTGGTGTAGTTGTGGCAGGAGACAGCCAGCATGGTGGTCACTCACCACAGCCAGCTGGAGCAGCGTCAGCTGGTGGCACTGATGTAGCAGCCTCAGTCCTCCACCAGTAAGACAACCAGTGAACACATCCAGGTGTCTCCTGTACCAGGATAAAACACTGATGAACACCTCCAGGTGACTCCTGTACCAGGATAAAACACTGATGAACACCTCCAGGTGACTCCTGTACCAGGATAAAACACTGATGAACACCTCCAGGTGACTCCTGTACCAGGATAAACACTGATGAACACCTCAGGTGACTCCTGTACCAGGATAAAACACTGATGAACACCTCCAGGTGGACTCATGTACCAGGATAAAACACTGATGAACACCTCAGGTGACTCCTGTACCAGGATAAAACACTGATGAACACCTCATCTTATGACTCACACTACACTGTATATTACACCAAGTGGTAGTGAACAATGTTACACTGTATATTACACCAGTGGTAGTGAACAATGTTACACTGTATATTACACCAAGTGGTAGTGAAACAGTGGTAAACAATCTACACTGTATATTACACCAAGTGGTAGTGAACAATGTCTACACTGTATATTACACCAAGTGGTAGTGAACAATGCTACACTGTATATTACACCAAGTGGTAGTGAACAATGCTACACTGTATATTACACCAAGTGGTAGTGAACAATGCTACACTGTATATTACACCAAGTGGTAGTGAACAATGCTACACTGTATATTACACCAAGTGGTAGTGAACAATGCTACACTGTATATTACACCAAGTGGTAGTGAACAATGTTCACTGTATATTACACCAAGTGGTAGTAAACAAGTGCTACACTGCTAACTGTATTACACCAAGTGGTAGTGAACAATGCTACACTGTATGTTACACCAAGTGGTAGTGAACAATGCTACACTGTATGTTACACAAGTGATAGTGAACAATGCTACACTGTAATAATTAACCAAGTGGTAGTGAACAATGTTACACTATAATGTTACACCTAAGTGGTAGTGAACAATGCTACACAGTATATTACACCAAGTGGTGTGAATAATTCTACACTGATATTACACATAGTGGGTGTGAACAATGCTACACTGTATATTACACAAGTGGCAGTGACAATGTCCACACTGTATGTTACACCAAGTGGTAGTGAACAATGCTACAATGTATATTACACCAAGTGGTAGTGAACAATGTACGGGGGGAAAAAAAAAACTGTATGTTACACCAAGTGGTAGTGAACAATGCTACACTGTATATTACACCAAGTGGTAGTGAACAATGCTACACTGTATATTACACCAAGTGGTAGTGAATAATTCTACACTGTATGTTACACCAAGTGGTAGTGAACAATGCTACATTGTATATTACACCAAGTGGTAGTGAACAATGCTACACTGTATATTACACCAAGTGGTAGTGAACAATGCTACACTGTATATTACACCAAGTGGTAGTGAACAATGCTACACTGTATGTTACCCCAAGTGGTAGTGAACAATGCTACATGTATATTACACCAAGTGGTAGTGAACAATGCTACACTGTATATTACACCAAGTGGTAGTGAACAATGCTACACTGTATGTTACACCAAGTGGTAGTGAACAATGTTACACTGTATGTTACACCAAGTGGTAGTGAACAATGGTACACTGTATGTTACACCAAGTGGTAGTGAACAATGTTACACTGTATGTTACACAAGTGGTAGTGAACAATGCTACACTGTATATACAATAAAATAATTATTTACATAAATATAAGTGATCTTACATGGGAATAATATGGAAGACTCAGTTCACGACAAAAAGATACATCATAATTTACACCTGGAAGATCCTAGAGGGACTAGTGCCAAATGTACACACAGAAATGACTGCCTACAAGACTGTGCAGGTGGTGCAATATCCCCACAATGAACAGCACAATATTGGGCAGGTGGTGCAACATCCCACAATAAAACAGGACCACGACTGTACAGGGGTGACATGCACAATGAGTGTCAGGGACCCAAGACAGTTTAACTGCCTCCCAGCATACATAAGGGGGATTACCAATGGACCCCTGGCGTTCTTTAAGATCCCTGTTTATCTTCATGACTCCTGGCTGTCTTCAATACTCCTGGCTGTCTTCAAGACCCCTGGATGTCTTCAAGATTTGTCTTCAGGATCCTTAGCTGTCTTCAAGTTCCCTGGCAGTCTTCATGACCCCTGGCTATCTTCAAGACGCCCAGCTGACTTTAAGACCACTTGCTGTCTTCGAGACCCCTATTATTTTCAAGACTCATGGCTGTCTTCAAAACCCCTAAATGTCTTCAAGACCCCTCTATGTCTTCAAGACCCATGTCTGTCTTCAAGACATAAACCTGTCTTCAAGACCCGTGTTGTCTTCAAGACCCCTGTTAACTTCAAGACCTCTAGTTCTTTTCAAAAGAAGAGGCTGTATTCAAGACTCTTGGCTGTCTTCAAGACCCTTATCTATCTTCAAGACCCCTAACTGTCTTTAAGACCCCCTAGCTATCTTCAAGACTCCTCACTGTCTTGAAGACCCCTGGCTGTCTTGAAAACCTCTAGCTGTGTTCAAGACCCATAGCTCTCTTCAAGACCCTGCCCTGTTTTCAGGACCCCTGTCCATCTTCAAGACCCTGTCTTAAAGACCTCAGTTAACGTAAACATCCCTAAGTATTTTGAAAAGCGACGGCTGTTTTCAAGACTCTCGGCTGTCTTCAAGATCCCTGGCAGTCTTCAAGACCTTTGGCTGTCTTAAAGACCACAGTTAACTGAAAGACCCCTTGGTTTTTTGAAAAGCAGAGGCTGTCTTCAAGATCCTTTACTGCCTTCAAGACCCATGGTTGTCTTCAAGACTTCTAACTGTCTTTAAGACCCCTAGCGGTGTTCAAGACCCCTCACTGTCTTGAAAACCCCTGGCTGTCCTGAAAACTCCTATCTGTGTTCAAGACCCATTGTTATCTTCAAACCCAGGGCTGTCCTCAAGACCACTGTCTGTCCTGAGGACGTATAGCAGTACTGAAGATCCCTAGCTGTCTTCAAAACCCCTATTATCTTCATAACCTCAGGCTGTCTTCAAGACCTTGGGCTGTTTTTAAGACCCCTAGCTGTCTTCAAGACCCATGTCTTTCTTCAAGACCCCTCTATGTCTTCAAGACCCATGTCTGTCTTCAAGACATAAACCTGTCTTCAAGACCCGTGTTGTCTTCAAGACCCCTGTTAACTTCAAGACCTCTAGTTCTTTTCAAAAGCCGAGGCTGTATTCAAGACTCTTGGCTGTCTTCAAGACCCTTATCTATCTTCAAGACCCCTAACTGTCTTTAAAACCCCCTACCTATCTTCAAGACTCCTCACTGTCTTGAAGACCCCTGGCTGTCTTGAAAACCTCTAGCTGTGTTCAAGACCCATAGCTCTCTTCAAGACCCTGCCCTGTTTTCAGGACCCCTGTCCATCTTCAAGACCCTGTCTTAAAGACCTCAGTTAACGTAAACATCCCTAAGTATTTTGAAAAGCGACGGCTGTTTTCAAGACTCTTGGCTGTCTTCAAGATCCCTGGCAGTCTTCAAGACCTTTGGCTGTCTTAAAGACCACAGTTAACTGAAAGACCCCTTGTTATTTTGAAAAGCAGAGGCTGTCTTCAAGATCCTTTACAGCCTTCAAGACCCCTGGTTGTCTTCAAGACTCCTAACTGTCTTGAAAACTCCTATCTGTGTTCAAGACCCATAGTTATCTTCAAACCCAGGGCTGTCCTCAAGACCACTGTCTGTCCTGAAGACGTATAGCAGTACTGAAGATCCCTAGCTGTCTTCAAAACCCCTGTTATCTTCATAACCTCAGGCTGTCTTCAAGACCTTGTGCTGCTTTTAAGACCCCTAGCTGTCTTCAAGACACATATCTTTCTTCAAGATCCCTTGTAGTCTTCAAGACCCATAGCTGTTTTCAAGAACTCTGGCTGTCTTCAAGACACATAGTTGTCTTCAAAACCCGAGGCTTTCTTCAAGACCCCTGTCTCGAAGACCTCTGGTTGTCTTTAAGACCATTAGGTGTTTCCAAGTCCCTGGCTATGATCAAGATGCCTAGCTGTCTTTGAGACCCTTAGCTGTCTTCATTAACCTTGTTGTTTTCAAGACCCCTAATTGTCTTAAGACTCCATTCTGTCTTCAAGACCCCTTCCTGTTGTCAAGACTCCTACCTGTCTTCAAGACCCCTGTCTTCAAGACCCATAGCTGTCTTCAACTCATCTGTTCTCTCCAATACCGCTGGCTGTCTTGAAGTCCCCAGGAAGTCTTCAATACCTCTGCCTGTCATAAAATCCTTTGTCTCTCTTCAATACTTCTAGCTGTCTTCAAGACCCCTTGCTGTATACAAGAACATTAACTGTTTTAAAGACCCCTTACTGTTGTAAAGAACACTTACTGTCGTCAAGAACACAGTAAAGGGTCTTCAAGACCATTTACTGTCCCTTGTTGTCTTCAAGACGCCTTGCTGTATACAAGACCTCTTGCTGTCGTCAAGAACACAAGCTGTCTTCAACACCACTTGCTGTATTCAACACCACTGTTGACTTCAAGACCCCCTGGCTGTCTTCAAGACCCCTTGCTGTCTTCAAGGCCCCTTACTGTCGTCAAGAACTCTAGCTGTCTTCAAGACCCCTTACTGTCGTCAAGACCCCTTGCTGTCTTCAAGATCCCTAGCTGTCTTCAAGACCCCTGGTTTTCTTCAAGACCCCTAGCTGTCTTCAAGACTCGTAGCTGTTTTCAAGACCACTGTTGACTTCAAGACCCCCTGAATGTCTTCAAGACCCCTAGTCATCTTCCAAACCTAGGCAGTCTTCAAGACCTGCCGCTGTCTTTAAGACCCCCTTGCTGTCTTCGACATCTAACAAGTATTAACTCCTACAACAATGTTAACATTACAACAATGTTAACATCAACAAATTTAACAAAACAACAATGTTAACATCAACAACGTTAACATCAACAAAATTACCATTACAACAATGTTAACACCAACATCAATGCAAATACCCACAACAATGTTAACAGCTACAGCAAATTTAACATTACAAGAATGTTAACACCAACAACAATGTTAACATTAAAATTTCAACAATGTTAACATTACAATTACAACAATGTTAACACCAAAAACAATGTTAACACCAAAAACAATGTTAACACCAAAATCAATGTTATCACCAACAACAATGTTAACATTACAACAATGTTAACATTACAACAATGTTAACATTACAATATTGTTAACACCAACAACAATGTTAACATTACATCAATGTTAACACCAACAACAATGCTAACAAAAAACAATTTTAATACCAACAACAATGTTAACATTACAAGTGTGTTAACACCAAAAACAATGTTAACACCAAAAACATTGTTAACACCAAAAACAATGTTAACACCAAAAACAATGTTAACACCAAATACAATGTTAACACCAACAACAATGTTAAGATCAACAACAATGTTAACAACAGTATTAACAATACCAATGTTAACAACAACAGTATTAACAACAACAACAATGTTAACACCAACAATAATGTTAACACCATCAACAATGGTAGCAACAACAACAATGTTAACAACAACAACAATATTAACATAATATCAATGCTAATACAAACAACGATGTTAACACCAACAACGATGTTAATAATAACAACACATTAATACCAACAGCAGTCATAACATTACAACAATGTAAATATTACAACAATGTTAATACCAACAACAATGTTAACATCAACAACAATATTAGCAACAACAGTACTAACAACAACTGCAATGTTATAATTAACAACAATATTAACACTAACAACAATGTTAACACCAAAATAATATTAACACCTACAACAATAAAACAACAGCAATGCTAACACCAATAACTCTATTATCACTAACAACAATGTTAACACCAACAACAATTTTAACACCAACAACAGAATTAACACCAGTAATAATGTTAATATTACAACAAGGTTTACACTAATAGCAATGTTAACACAAACAGCAATGTTTACATTACAACATTATTAACATTAACAACAATGTTAACACATACAACAATGTTAACACATACAACAATGTTAGCAACAACAGTGTTAACAACAACAACAGTAACAACAGCAACAATGTTAACACCTACAACAATGTTAGCAATAACAGTATTAACAACAACAACGATGTTAACACCAACAACAATGTTAACACCAACAACAATGTTAACACCGAAAACAATGTTAACATCAACAACGAAGTTAATACCAACAACGATGTTAACACCTACAACAATGTTAACAACAACAATGTTAACACCAACAACAGCTTTAACACCAATAATAATATTAACATTACAACAAGGTTAACACTAACAACGATGTTAACACCAACAACAAAGTTCACATTACAATAATGTTAACATTAACAACAATGTTAACACATACAACAAAGTTAGCAACAGCAGCGTTAACAACAATAGTATTAAAAACAACAATGTTAACACTAACAACAATGTTAACACTAACAACAATATTAAAATTAACAACAATGTTAACACCAACAACAATGATAGCAACAACAGTATTAACAACAACAACAATGTTAACACCAACAGCAATTGTAACACCAAAAACAATAGAAGCACCAACAATGTTAACACCAAAAACGATATTAACACCAACAACGATGTTAACAATAGAACATAAGAAAGAAGGAACACTGCAGCAGGCCTCCTGGCCCATGCGAGGCAGGTCCAAGTCTCCAACAGGCTTAAGCCAATGCCCCGACCCAGCCAGGTCAGGTTACATTCACTTAAGGAAGGAGCACTGCATCTGACCTAGTAGCACAAGCTAGTCAGGACTAACTCACACCCAACCGCACCCACTCATATAATTATCTAGCTGACCACCTGGAGCTACCGTCTAAAGGTAGTCAGGTCACTACCACTTAAGGAATTAGTACGGCAACTGACCTGGTAGTACAAGCTAGTCAGGTCCAAACTCACACCCACCCACACCCACTCATGTATTTATCTAACCTATTTTTAAAACTACACAACGTTAACAATGTTAACAGCAAAAACAATGTTAACACCAATAATAATGTTAACATAAAAAAGAATGTTAACAACAGTATTACCAACAAAAATGTTAACAACAGCATTAACAGCAACAATATTGTTAACAGCAACAATATTGTTAACATTACAACAATTTTAACATTACAACAATGTTAACAATACAACAATGCTAACACCAACAACAATGTTAACACCAACAACAATGTTATCATTAACAACGTTAACAACAACAAAGTTAATACCAACAACAATGTTAACACTAACAACGTTAACAACAACAACAACAACAAAGTTAACACCAACAACAATGTCAACAGCAGTATAAACAGCAACAACAATGTTAACACTAACAACGATGTTAACACTAACAACGATGTTACCAATAACAACAAATTAACACCAACAACAGTCTTAACATTACAACAATGTTGACATTACAACAACGTTAATACCAACAACAATGTTAACACCAACAACAATGTTAACACCATTCACAATGTTAACAACAACTACAATGTTAACACCAACACCAATATTAACACTAACAACAATGTTAACATCAACAAAAATGTTAACAACAACAACAATGATAACACCAACAACAGCCTTAACACCAATAACAACATTAACATTACAAGGTTAACACTAACAACAATGTTAACACCTGTACAGTTCGTATTTCTAACGGCTGCACCACGGCTGTTCACGTGATCACCAACCTCTACCCATGTGATCTGGCATTAGCCAATCATAGGCCTGCCTTTTGAATGCCCCAGTGCCGTGCGGGCCCAGCAGGCAGTTCCATTCGGGTAGGCATAGCAGGCGGACATAGGCATAGGCTCTCAGCTCCCATATATCCAACGCCTCATTAAACGCTACCAACAACCAAGCTCATCTTTATTATATTACCAAATCTATGCAAAGAACCCCACAACACAAATGGTGACAGCGTGTGGTCGTAGATTTTGTGTAATCTGAGCAGATTTGATGAGAGGAAGAGCCGGTGTTTGAGTGAGTGCCGCCGCGGGCGTCAATATCAACCGTCGCCAGCGACTCATTTTCCCTCACTTTTCCTCATCCGGTGACATCATCCAAGACTCTTCTGAAGCAGTGTCTCCAGTCTTCTGGCTTCTAATTGCAAGTAAACCTCCAAAGAGTTGATCTGGGTTTTGCAATTAAGCCAACAAGTAAGCCAGTTTTTGGGATAGAGCCTAAGCCAGCCTACAGTCATCCAGTGTCTCCTGCCATCCACCCAATTCTTCACTGCTGTGTGCAAGTAAGAGCATTCAGGTCCACCAGTCCAGAGAGCTAAGCCAGCCTCTTCCAGAAAGCCAGACATACAAGTACGCCAGTCGTTTCTTCAGCAAGCCAGTTTCTTGCAGTATTGTCTCCAATCGCTCTGTGCTACAAGTTGGACGATTGTCAGAGTGATATTCACCATTCCTGTGGCTTATTGTGCAAAAAGCCACCTGGGTTAGTGGTTCCAAGGCCGTGAGAATTAGTGTACTGGCCAAACGCCGTGACGTCATCGCAGCGTCTCAGCGTGGGTGTCCCAGGGAGCCGAGCAGCGTGACGTCATCCCATGCTCACCGCTCACTCTGGAGTGTAAACAAACCACCACTACCAGCCAATACTTGTGGTATTTTCTACCCTACATTGGGTACCAGCAGCATTGTTTCTTGCTCACATAGCAAGTCGAGAGTATCTTCCTTCACCCCAGAGCGCCAACGTAAAAGCTTGCTGTGTGAGTTCTTCGTGTAAGCGCATTCCTCCGAGATAGTCAGCAGTCATCACAGCCAGCGACCAGGAAAATTATTCTCCCTCTACATACATTCGCCGTTCATTCATCATTAGACACTATTCTGTTATAGACATTCGTGTGTGTGAGACATTTAAGCAGTGAATTTTCGTAGTGACATTTAAAGACTTGTGTTTCAGTTTCGTGTAAATTCATTTCAAATAACAAAAAAAGGCACAATACCGTGACTGGAACAATACACACACAACCCGCACATATAAAAGAGAGGAGCTTACGACGACGTTTCGGCCCGACTTGGACCATTTACAAAGTCACACTAACACACAGAGACAGAGGAAGGGAATTTATAGGCAGGCAGACAGGGGAGGGTACAAGAGAGTGGGGTAATGATGGAGTAGTGGAAGTAGTAGTAGTAGTAAAGGTAGTAGAGGAGACAGTCATATGGGAAGGAGCACTGCAATGAGGCTAGCGGCCCGCAAGGGTGGAGAGGGAAGAAAAGCGAATAAAATGAAGGAAAATACAAGGCAAAAGAAAAGAAAGGAAAACCCATATGAGAAAAAAGGAGAAGGGGGAAGAGAAGAAAGGGAAGGAATCAGGTTAAGTCACGGGTGTTCTGAAGTTTAGAGCATTTAACAATGTAATGAGAGAGGAAAGCATCAACAGAGACAAAGCCAGGGCTAAGATTCATACAGGGAAAGTTGTGTATAAGGGAGGATTCAACCAGGCGGCGACTATGAAAGTTGGACGTAGGGTAGACAGTTTTAGCAGAAGACCAATCAATAGGATGACTGTGATCTCTGACATGACAGAAAAGAGCATTATTAGTGTCGGCAAGCCTAACACTATTTTTGTGCTCCTTGAGTCTGTCAGAAAGAGATCGGCCAGTTTCTCCGAAGTACTGAAGAGGACAGTCACGGTATTGTGCCTTTTTTTGTTATTTATGGACCCCGCAGGTAAGCGTCTTATTCTTTCTAACTTTTTTAATGTTCTTCCTTCGTTTAAACCCGTCTTTCGTTCTTATGAGGCTGCTCTTATTGCCACCAGGCGTCGTAAGAATCAGCTTCGCTTTCTACGTGACTGTCTTGCTGAGCAGGTTCTGCCCCCTTCCTTTTCCCATTTCCTGAAACCCAACCCACTGGGCACTCCCTTTCCTGATCATGCCCGTCTCCTACTTCAACAACTCATTATTTCTACTAAGTCTCAGGTTGAAGATGCCTTCTTTACTCTCCGTCAACGTCAACATGCTCTCTTTGCTTCTCTTCCACAAGATCTCTGTAACCTTCTCACTACCGTCGCTTTTGACACTGCTCGCCTGAATTCACAAATGCATTCCTCTAAACTACAGAACAAACTTCTATGTCTCATCTCAGATAGCCCTTGGTCTAAATTCTCCCTTACCGACTGTGTTACTAATCTGTCTTCTGTCACACTCTCCCAGCATGAGCTTGAACTGCTTGGTTTTGGTCTTTCCTTTGCCACTTCACCTGCCCCTCGTGCTGGTATTGACATGATTAGCTCTTTTGACTCTTTTCGTCAGTCTCGCTCTCGTAATAATAATCTTCCTGATTTATCCACTTTTCGTGGCGCTCTCCTTCCTGCTCTTGATAGCCTGTTTTCTAAAAACCATCACCTTCCTCGCCGCTATCAACTTGCCCTTTCTGCCCTTAAATCCAACGCTAACATTGTCATACTCTCTTCTGATAAAGGTAATTCGGTTGTTATCCTCGATCATGAGGATTACCTCCGTAAAGCCGATGTCTTGCTCTCTGACTCACGTACCTACACTCCTCTCGTTTCCAACCCTCTTGATCGCATCAAGAGAACTTTCAACAAGAAACTTAAGACTCTCTCCGACCTCTGCCCTTCTGACTTTAACCTTGTTCAACGTTTTCGTGTCATCTGTCCCTCTCTGCCCTATTTCTATGGCCTTCCCAAAACTCACAAACCTGATATTCCTCTGCGTCCCATCATATCTTCTAGAGGTTCTGTCTCTTATTCTCTTGCGTCCTGGCTAGCCAAAACCCTCACTCCCTTTCTTGGTACTTTTTCTCCTGCTCACCTTCGTCACTCTCAAGACTTCATCGAACGGGTTCGCTCCCTCCCGACCTGTAAGATGCTTAGTCTGGATGTCGAGTCCCTCTTCACTAATGTCCCTCTGGATGATGTCCTTAATTTTCTCGGAGAGAAGGCCAATGAAGGGTTACTTCATCTCCCTATACCTACTGATGTCTTTCTTGATCTTATCCGACTTTGCGTGGACTCTAACTCCTTTTCCTTTCAAGGTAAATATTATTCTCAAACCTTTGGTGTCACTATGGGCTCTCCTCTATCTCCTGTTCTTGCTAATCTTTACATGGAATACTTCGAGACTGTCCTTCTTCCCACTATTGATGTACGTCCTTCACTCTGGCTCCGCTATGTAGATGACATCTTTGCTCTTTGGCCTCATGACTTAAGTCTCTTCCAACCTTTTCTTGATGCTCTTAATAATCTTGCCCCTTCCATTAAGTTTAAAGCTGATTGGGAATCTAATTCTTTGCTTCCTTTCCTTGATGTTCATGTCCACCGCTCAGTTACAGGTTTTGCCTTCTCCGTGTACCGCAAGCCTATGCACAGTGGCATGTATATTCATTACTTCTCTTATCATGCCTCCTCTGTCAAGAAGAGTGTTCTTATCTCCTCTTTCTCCGTGCTCTCCGCATCTGTGATCCTCAGTTTCTTGAAGCAGAAATTTCCACTCTTCATAATTCATTTTCCCGCCTGGGCTACTCTTCCCATTTCATAGACTCTGCTTTCTCTCGTGCTAAACGGACTTTCTTCTCTCCTAAACCCTCTACTCCTGAAAACTCTCCAGTCCTCTGCCTTCCCTACATCTCTGGTCTCTCTAATCTCAGCAACTCTCTCCGTTCCTTAGACATCAAACTTACCTTTCGTCAGACTAACACTCTTCGCACTAATCTAGTTCATACTTCCCTCCCTCCACAGATTCTCCTGGTGTCTACTCTATTTCTTGCTCCTCCTGTCCTCTTCAGTACTTCGGAGAAACTGGCCGATCTCTTTCTGACAGACTCAAGGAGCACAAAAATAGTGTTAGGCTTGCCGACACTAATAATGCTCTTTTCTGTCATGTCAGAGATCACAGTCATCCTATTGATTGGTCTTCTGCTAAAACTGTCTACCCTACGTCCAACTTTCATAGTCGCCGCCTGGTTGAATCCTCCCTTATACACAACTTTCCCTGTATGAATCTTAGCCCTGGCTTTGTCTCTGTTGATGCTTTCCTCTCTCATT
Source organism: Cherax destructor (assembly GCA_009830355.1). Lineage (NCBI taxonomy): Eukaryota > Metazoa > Arthropoda > Malacostraca > Decapoda > Parastacidae > Cherax > Cherax destructor. The sequence continues at coordinate 46,248 of WNWK01014035.1, forward strand.
ACATTGTTAAATGCTCTAAACTTCAGAACACCCGTGACTTAACCTGATTCCTTCCCTTTCTTCTCTTCCCCCTTCTCCTTTTTTCTCATATGGGTTTTCCTTTCTTTTCTTTTGCCTTGTATTTTCCTTCATTTTATTCGCTTTTCTTCCCTCTCCACCCTTGCGGGCCACTAGCCTCATTGCAGTGCTCCTTCCCATATGACTGTCTCCTCTACTACCTTTACTACTACTACTACTTCTACTACTCCATCATTACCCCACTCTCTTGTACCCTCCCCTGTCTGCCTGCCTATAAATTCCCTTCCTCTGTCTCTGTGTGTTAGTGTGACTTTGTAAATGGTCCAAGTCGGGCCGAAACGTCGTCGTAAGCTCCTCTCTTTTATATGTGCGGGTTGTGTGTGCATTTCAAATACTTTTCCAGTATTCAATGTGCTTTGTGTCTCATTTTTATCTATGTTCTTTGTGTAATTTTCTGATCCTGCAGTAAGTACTTTTGTGTGCCAATTTTTATTATTTTTGTGTGCAATATCACATTGTTTTCTTTCCAGTTTCTCAGTGCATTATTTGATTAACTCAATATTATTTCAGTGTTGTGATATTATTTCAGTGTTGTGATATTATTGCAGTGTTGTGCATTATTACTTCCCTGTCTTTTAATTTTCTCTCATTGCATTCCCTTGTGTTTTTATGCAGTGTCTGTGCAATAGTTCTTATTGTTTATGCCCCAGTGTTCCTAGTTGCATATTTCATTTTCCTGTGTGCCATTCAGTGTGTCCCATTAATTTTTTGTGCCAGTATCTCACATGTTTTAGTTCAACAGACAGTTTACATTTTTGTGTCAACCTATGCCTCATTTTTTTTAAATTTTGCAGAACCTGTTTATTGAACATATTTTGTCTGAAGCAAGAACTATCTCTTTATACATATTTTTACATGCAAGATCTTATTGCATAAACTATCACATTCACTGGCTGAATCTTGTTGTGTTGTGTATTCTCCTGCAAAACTGTAAGTTTTTATCTTTATTTCAGTTTGTGTATTATTGTCTTTGTGTTGATCTTATCAATAATTCCTTGAACAAATTCACTCTTAACCTTCATATGTAAAGTAAAGTAATATTCATTATACTCATTTTCATTAGTTTTCTTTAATTGAACTAAGAGTTAAAGTGTTCATTCTACTTGTGCCCAGTGCAACATTGCTTTAATTGATGCAGTAAATTGTTTATACAATACCATACATTGATTACACTTTAAAATTATTCTCCAGTAGTGATTACTTGTTCTTGTTATTTTGCATACAGTATTGTGTATCTATTCCATTTTACTCAGTGTTATCCTGACAAGTGCTAATAATTCAATGCAAGTTGTCAGCATCATAGTTCATTCTTTCTGCCAGAAATGCATATTAAATTCTAGTGTCATTTTCTCTTAAGAAAATTTGTTTTTCCAGTATTTTTCCAGTTGCATACAATTTATTGATTGTAATTCCACTTTGCATTGATTTATTATTTCTCATCTAGTAATTTGTTTGAATTCCAGTAGAGAGAGATCACTTTGCTGTTAATCCATACAGTATTCATATTGCCTTTTATTGCAATTTGTAAAGTAATTCCTTAAATTTTTACAGTCAAAATTCAGTGAGTGAGTTGTCATTTCTTGTGCAGTGTATATTAGTTGTTTTAACCCCTTTTTTCGCATCTAATTCAATGAATTCGTTTAATTTCCATTTTAACTAATTGTGTACTGTGAATACTTTGCCATTCTTGTTTTTACCTGAATTAGTTTTTGTGCAATTTTCATTGCAAGTATGTCTCATTTACCTCAAAGTAGTGTAGCTAATGACAGCATTCAGTCCCCTAATGTTCCAAATGCCCTTGCTGAAATTCATGATAGTCCCTTAACGAATGCTAGACCTACCCAGCCACAGTGTCATTATAGTTTTCTTCGTGATCCTGATAGTTCCTTACCGACTGAAAGACAGTATCTAGCTCTTGAGCAATGTGTTTGTTCTCACAGCCTGTATCAGAGAGTTATAACAGTGCTGCGGAATGTGAAGTTCAAATTCAGTCCTGATAGCTTTGTGTATTACGTATTAACGTAGCCGAGAGGTCAAGATACTAGTAAAACTGTCACTCCTGTCTGGAATCCAGTCATAATTGCACACAGGATAGTGTACTATCCCTGTGATGGCTCTTGTTCAAGTGGTAGTTCCTCTCCAGGGGACGCCTTGTTGAGTAAAGACTGTTTGAAATGAGTTATGCCATCTCTTGATGTCACTTGCCGCCTACAGAAAGACGTCTCTGTAGCAGCTAGTGCTTACTAGAGTGTCTGTTGTTGTTGTGTTCCAGATAGTGATATTATCCCAGTTGACAGTAAGTCCTTTGCAGAGTAAAGTGTCGTGTGTCGAGTAATTATTACCTGCAGTAAGAGATAGTGAGAGCCGTTCTCCTTTGCTCATACTTTGTGTTATTGAGCTATCTATTTCACCCGGGGAGAGTCCTTCCACTCCACCGTGTTTGTTCATTCCTTCAGTAGGAAGTGATCCCAGTCCTTAGTTAAATAAAGAAAACTCAGTTTAAGAAATTAGTTGTATGTGCTAGCCGAGTCCTACTACTTCCTACTACTAGTGAGCCTGGGAAAGAGTAGCACTAGATCTGTTGACCAACTTCCAATTTTCCCCTCAGTGGAAACAAACATCTGTGTGTAATGGTCGATCACTTTACTAGATATTGTGAGCTAGTTCCTATCCCAGATAAGACTGCCGAAACAGTAGCAAAAGCGTTCAAGGAACGTATAATCTGCAGACATACCACTTCTAAGTCCCTTATAACAGATAATGGAGGTGAATTTTGTAATGAGATCCTAGAAAACTTGTGTACACTATACAAGATTACAAAATCAACCATTGTTCCGCACCATCCTGCCAGTAATGGGTTAGCAGAAAGAACGAATAAGAAAGTCCTTGACGTTTGAGAGCTACCATCAATCCCAATAGTGTAACCTGGGATGAAGTCATTCCTGATGTTCAATGTGCAATAAATTCTGCTTTTAACGCTTCTATAGGTGATACCCTCATTATGCACTGTACGGTGTCGATAAGCGTTTGCCTTATGAGCTGTTATATTCTAATCCAAAAGCGACTTACAATCCAGATGATTTCGTAGCAGTTCGTACCAGTCAAGCTCAAAGTGTTTTCAGACGAATTCGAGAAACACTTCATAAGTCAACAGCAGAATTTACTAGAGTAACTAATACTAGAGCCAAACCGACTAAAGTTCAAGTAGGGTCCAGAGTCATGTTGTTTAACTTTAACAAAACTTCAGCAATGCCAAAACTCGATCAAAAGTTTGTTGGTCCTTATAGAGTAGTCGAACATATCAATGGCAACAAGTATAAAGTTAGAGAAATTAGTACGGGTCAGTTCAAAGAATCGCATTTAGATCATATGAAGTTAGTATGCGATGATGACGAAGTCCCTGACAGTCAGACAAGTGAGACAGAATCTGATAATTCTCCTGTTGCTGTTCCCTCTACCTCTAATGATCAGTCAGATCAACCTGAATGTCGTTATTCCCTACGTACACGACAAGTGTTGAGAAATCCTCAAGTATCATTTGTTGATACCAGTGTAGATCCTCCTCAATCAGAAAGTGAGTTACCTATTGTAACAGAGTTTGATCCACCCAGAGATGATAATTATACAGCCTATATCAATCTCACCCTAGCAGAGTTGGGGTTAAATGTAAATAACCTGTATAGATAAATATGTAGTAAGCGTTTAACTGTGTGTTATAATATCTACTTAGTATTATTCAAAAAAAAAAATTTTTACATGTTCACGTTCTCTCCGAGTTCTGAGAATTAACAGTATAGATTTGAGTGCACCAGATCTACCTTGTCTGTTAATCACTACCTTCTTGTAAATATATTTCCTCAGAATTCGTAGATCACATGAAGACAGTTCGATCGAACAAATAATTTTTTTTATCTCTTTTATCATGATTTTCTAGAAATGAGCTCATTTAATTAATTCCTATGTATCATGATGCATCATATAGTAATGTAGATTGTTCCGTCACGATAATATCCATGTGAAGTATAATGTTCAACTGTTGTGTACTTTGACATTGTATAGAATCAGCTGAGAGTTGTTGCCTGCTGTCCTTAGTTTGTATAGTTGTATGTCGAGACGCCATACGTAGCATGCCCGAGCTGTACGGTTCGTATTTCTAACGGCTGCACCACGGCTGTTCACGTGATCACCAACCTCTACCCATGTGATCTGGCATTAGCCAATCATAGGCCTGCCTTTTGAATGCCCCAGTGCCGTGCGGGCCCAGCAGGCAGTTCCATTCGGGTAGGCATAGCAGGCGGACATAGGCATAGGCTCTCAGCTCCCATATATCCAACGCCTCATTAAACGCTACCAACAACCAAGCTCATCTTTATTATATTACCAAATCTATGCAAAGAACCCACAACACACACCAACAATAATGCTAACATTACACCAATGTTAGCACTATCAACAATGTTAACCCCAACAACAATGTTAACATCAACTACAATGTTAACAACAATGTTAACACCTACAGAATCATTAACACCAATAATAACATTAATATTAAGACAAGGTTAACAGTAACAACAATGTTAACACCAACAACAATGTCCCATTATTACAATGTTGACAATAACAACAATGTTAACACCAACAACAATGTTAGCAACAACAGTAATAACAACATCAATGTTAACACCAACAACAATGTTAACACCAACAGCAATGGTAACACCATCAACAATGTTAACAACAACTTCAATGTTAACACCAACAACAATATTAACACTAACAATAATGTTAACACCAACAACAATGTTAACAACAACAACAACAATGATAACACCTACAACAGCCTTAACACCAATAACAACGTTAACATTACAAGGTTAACACTAACAACAATGTTAACACCAACAACAATATTCACATTACACCAATGTTAGCACTATCAACAATGTTAACCCTCAACAACAATGTTAACATCAACTACAATGTTAACAACAATAATAACGTTAATATTAAGACAAGGCTAACAGTAAGAACAATGTTAACACCAGCAACAATGTTCACTCTATTACAATGTTAACAATAACAACAATGTTAACACCAACAACAATGTTAACACCAACAGCAATGTTAATATCAACAACAATTCTAATACAAACAACAATGTTAAAACCAAAAACAATGTTAACACCTATAACAATGTTAACATTACAACAAGATTGACTCCAACAACAGTGTTAATACCTATACTAATTTTAACACCAACAACAATGTTAGCACCAACAACAATGTCAACTCCACGAACAAAGTTAACATCAACAATAATGCTAACAACAGTATTAACAACAACAATGTTAGCAACAGTATTAACAGCAACAACAATCTTAACACAAACAACAATGTTAACACCATCAACAATGTTAACACCAATGACAATGTTAACAATAACAATAAAAACACCAACAACAATGTTAACACCAACAACAATGTTAACCCATCAACAATATTAACTCCAACAACAATGTTAACAACAGCAACAATAATAACATCAACAACAATGTTAACACCAATAACGATGTTAACACCAACAACGATGTTAACAACAACAAATTACCACCAAGAGTCTTAACATTAAACAATGTTAATACCAACAACATTATTTATATCAACAACAATATTAGCACCAACAACAGTAACAATTTTAACTTCAACAACAATATTAACACTAACAACAGTGTTAACCCCAACAACAATGTTAACATCAACCACAATGTTAACTACAACAATGTTAACATCAACCACAATGTTAACTACAACAATGTTAACACCAACAACAGCCCTAACACCAATAATATTTTTTATATTTCAACTAGGTTAACAGTAACAACAATGTTAACACAAGCAACAATGTTAACACCATCAGCAATGTTAACATCAACAACAATGTTAACAATAACAATATAAACACCAACAACAATGTTAACACTAACAACGATGTTAACACCAAAACGATGTTAACAATAACTACAAATTAACACCAACATTAGCCTTAACATTACAACACTGTTAACATTACATCAATGTTAACACCAACAGAAATGTTAACACCAACAACAATGTTAGCAACAACAGTATTAACAACAACAATGTTAACAACAACAACAATGTTAACAACAACAATGTTAACAACACAACAATATTAACACTAACAACAATAGTAACATCCAGCAACAATGTTAACAACAACAATGTTAACACCAACAACAGCCTTAACACTAATAATAATGTTAATATTACAACACGGTTAACACTAACAACAATGTTAACACCAAGAACAATGTTCACATTACAACAATGTTAACATTTCAACAGTGTTAACTCCAACAGTGATAATACCTATAACAATGTTAACACCAACAACAATGTTAGCACCAGCAACATTGTTGACACCAGCAATAATGTTAACACCAACAACAACATTAACACCAGCAACGATATTAACACTAATAACGATGTTAACACCAGCAACAATGTTAACAGCAATGTGGCATGTGAAGAGTACATTATATTTTATTCGGTGTATATATACACTCCCATATAGGCTGCCTCCCAACCAGTGAACAGGGTGCTAAGGGTTTAACGATCTTTAGGG
>WNWK01014036.1:0-52961 GCA_009830355.1 Cherax destructor
TTATTATATATATATATATATATATATATATATATATATATATATATATATATATATATATATATATATATATATATATATATATATATATATATATATATATATATATATATATATATATATATATATATATATATATATATATATATATATATATATATATATATATATATATATATATATATATATATATATATATATATATATATATATATATATATATATATATATATATATATATATATATATATATATATATATATATATATATATATATATATATACTATATATATATATATATGTATATGTAGTGTTGTGCCGAATAGGTAAATCTTGCTATTTTGGCTTAAAAAGCAATGCTCTTCTTGCCGAATAAGGGAAGCAAAAATTTGTGTATGTAATAATTTTTCAAAAAAACATTCTGATCCTAACGAAAAAATATTTTTGTGTTTATTTTTAAATAATTGTAAACTTATCTAAAATATATTTAGTGGATTCAGCTAAATTAAATTGCGCTTGTTTTAATGAAGTAAGGTAAGTTTTCTAGGGTTCTTTTGGTACAAAATTATTAATTTTCACAGGTGGTACATGCACCTTTGACCATCCCAAAAAAGTCCGCATCCACATGACAACAGGAGTGTGCAACTCCTCTTTCTGAAACTTATTTCACCCAGAAATGTGTCACTCATCAATCCATGAAAGAAAATGCTACAACGCATACTGCCAGGCACATCATCTAAGGGGGACAAGAAGACACAGACCAGCCAGACTATGGGAAACAAAATGAGGAGCCATAACCTCTCCAGAGAAAGAGGTGTTTTAGTGCCAAGAAAGAAAAAACACTGGCAAGAAATGACAGAAATCTTACATCAACTGAAAACACTTCTGGAGCAGAGGCACAGTCATTGGCCTCCACTCCAGAACAACAGATATTAGAGGCAACAAAAAAAAAACTAAATTCCATCAGAATAACGACATTTGTCTTTGCAAACATACAGGGTCTAAAGCTGTCAACAAACAACAAAATTCCATTCATCAAGGTACTGCTCACAGAGTCAAACGCAATGTTTGCAGCTTTCACAGAGACCCACATAAAGGATCATTTTGATGACGAAATGTGGCTCCCAGGTCATAACCTATTCAGATGCGACAGACTAAACAGGCAACAACCTTGTCGTTGTGGTCGTATACAAGCCTCCGGATGCAACTTCCAAGTAATTCCATGAACAGCTTTTGAAAATTGACCACTGTCTGGAAAATCTCCTTACTCCTGCCCCAAAAATCTCGGTACTGGGAGATTTTAACTTGAGACACAAATGGAGAAGTGAAGCAAATAATATTTTAGCAGAGATCATCCCAGGAGGCAACGCAGATGGAAATTCACACACATACGAACTATTGAATCTCTGCACCAGTTTCACCGTAAACCAGCAAATATTAGAGCCTACAAGACTAGAAAATATGCTGGCCCTCATCTTCACTAACAACGACGATCTGATATATAATATAGCAGTATCAAAGACAATACACTCAGATCACAACATAATAGAGGTACAGACATGTATGCACAGGGCTCCTGACCAGCAAAATGTGATCAATCATGAGGGTGTTTTCACAAAATTCAGCTTCAATAACAAGAACATACAATTGGAACAAGTCAACCATGTCCTAAATGAAACAAGCTGGGAAGATATCCTAAACAACACTGATCCGAACCTTTGCCTAAAAATAATTAACTCTGTGGTTCTTGAGATCTGCTCAAGGAACACTGCATTAAGAAAAAGAAAGATAAAATGTAAACTAGAAAGAGAAAGACACTCCCTATACGAAGGCGAAGAATCACAGAGCTGCTGAGAGGGGCCAATATATCTAAAATACGAAGGGAGGCATTGGTCGATGAAATAGCAAATATCGAACTTTAGCTGAAGGAATCTTACAGGACAAAAATCGCAGGAAGAACTAAAAACCATAAAGGAAATTGAAAAAAAGCAAAATTCTTCTTCTCTTAAGCCAAATCTAAGGAAAAAACAGCATCCAGTATTGGGCCCCTGCTTAGGCGAGATGGAACATACACAGATGACAACCAAGAAATGAGTGAGATACTAAAGTCTCAGTACGATCAGTGTTCAGTGAACCGTTACCCAGACTAAAGATCGACATTCCAAATGAATTCTTTATGAACGAGACCCAAAATCTGGTCATTTCTAAAATCTCTGATATTATCCTAACACCACAAGACTTTGAAAAGGCAATAAATGACATCCCCATGCACTCTGCCATAGGCCCAGACTCAGGGAACTCTGTGTTCATCAAGAACTGCAAGAAGCCCCTGTCATATACCTTCAGCATTCTATGGAAAGGGAGCATGGACTCAGCGATCATCCCACACTCACTAAAAACAACAGACATCCAAATTCTACAAAGGTGGCAGCAAAACAATTGCAAAGAACTACAAACCGATGGCACTAAAATCTCACATGCTAAAAAAATTTGAAAATGTTCTAAGAAGCAAGATCGCCAACCACCTAGATTTAAATCAGTTGCACAACCCAGGCCAACACGTGTTTAGAGCAGATTGCTTCTGCCTGTCCCAGCTTCTAGACCACTATGACAAAGTCCTGGATGCTATAGAGGATTAACAAAATGTAGATGTAGTATACACAGACTTTGCAAAAGCATTCGACAAGTGTGACCGACAAAAATGCGTGATAACTTCCTAAGAAATAGAACACAAAGAGTAATAGTAAACAGAGTAAAGTCCGAGGCAGCTACAGTGAAAAGCTCTGTTCTACAAGGCATACTACTAGCTCCCATCCTATTCCTCATCCTCATATCTGACATAGACAAAGATGTAAGCCATATCTCCGTGTTTTGAACTGTATCAGGGTATACAACAAATTCTTACCATACAATAGAGCGAAAAAGTAATGTGAAGGACCTGTTATTACTTATCTTGCCTTACTTCGTTAGACTTCGTGAGAAAGAAACATGGCAGGCCAGCCTGACCTTGATAGGCCTATACATGGCAGCACCGTAGTGCTGCGTAATTTGAAAGGGATTAAGTATAGGCTTCTTACATCCGCTCGGCCACCTACCGCGCGTGTCATCTCGACAAGACAATACTGGCGGGCACGAAGGTGTAAATGAGCAAACAAGTAATAGTTACCCAGGGGAAACTGGCTTTCGGTCACCTGACATACACATATACAATAAGATTATTGCAGGAGCAGGCCTCAATAACTCTCCCGTTTCGAGGGTCGGGGAAGAGAAAATTGGCTTACTCGTATAGCTGGATGGAGGACAGAGCAAGGCGATGTTGGCACTGGAACTAGAGTCTTCTATATACAGGTTGTCCACAAGGCTAGGCATCAAACTTGACTGCACATCCTTGAGCACTGTACCATTCTCACATCTGCAAACAATGACTGACAGTAGCATTTCCTAAGGTGTGACATTTGACTCAAAAGGGCGGTACTGCCCTTAACTTTATACAGGCTTTACAAAACACACTGGGTGCACATACTCACAATAACATTATTTCCATGGAATTCATTATACTACGGGTACCCTGCTAGAATAAATTTTACATATTTACATGGTGCTGTCCACCCTGACTCCATTATTTACTAACTATACATACAATGTATGTGCATTAATCCCCATTTCTGCAAGCAAACAATTAGTGTAGCTAGCGTAGAAGTCAGACAAGTCAGTAGTTATGTCAATGTCACAGAAATGTACTGCTGTCCTGGGTCTCAGGCCATAAGTATGGAGCCTTACAGGACTGTCATTTGTCGTAGTGGTAGCGGGTGAAGAACTAGACGGGTTGTCACTAGTTTGAGTCTGATTGTGGCTTTGCAATGCACGTGATTCCAGCTCTGCTTCAGCTTGCACATGATCAATATACTTCATGTGGTCAAGGTGAACTTCTCTGATAGTTCCTGTAGAGATCTCCCTCACCTCGAACTTATTGCCACAGAGCAAGGGTCTGCGGCGGGTTGAGCAACATAACTTTGCAACCTGGTTCCACCTTACTTTCCTTAGCGTGGGTGTTGTGATCAGACGCGAACCTATCTGTGGCTTTTATTAAGTTCTCACGTACTCGTTGGAAGACAAGCTGTGTGGTCCGCATCTTAACTATACAGGTGTTATCTTGTCATAAGTTGGACTAGGCGGAGCAAACAGAATTTCATACGGTAAACGCTTATCATAGCCGTACAAGGCAAAATGGGGTGTCTCGCCAAACGAGCTGTTGAAGGAAGAGTTCAATGTACACTGAACATCTGGCTTAGCCTCATCCCATGTAGTACAACTCGGATTAACTGTTACTCTGAGCACCTCCAGGACTTTGCAGTTTGTACGTTCAGCAAGACCATTACTCGCAGGGTGACGTGGAGCTACTGGTGCTTGGTGAATGTTAAACCTGGAACAAAGATCCTTCATCGTGGCATTTATGAACTCCGACCTATTGTCTGACAGGAGAACATGTGGGCAGGTATTATAGAGAACGATACGCTCACAGAAAGCATTTGCGACTGTCTCAGCTGTTTTGTCAGGGATGGGTACTAACTCGCAGTACCGCGTCAAGTTATCTACCATTACAAGCAGGTGTTTATTACCCTTCTCCGAGGTCGAGAAGTTCGTCAACAGGTCGACAGAAGTTCTCTCCCAGGGCTCCTTTGTAATGGGATACTTCAGAATGGGATTGGGACCCATTACAGTACCCTTGTGTTGTAAGCAAACGACACACTGGTGTACATACTTGGCAATTTCCGCTGCCATCTTAGGCCAGAAATATGTCATTCTTGCCTGTTTGATGCTGCGGTCCTTTTCGGGATGCGCGGGTACGAGGGACTCCGGTATCACCAGTTGGTGTATGGTTCTGCCGGGGTCCACTAGTGGAGCTACACAACACAGTACTCCTTGATTGACCACTAAGTCTGTTAGCGGAACGGGCGACTTGACCCGCAGGCCAATGTCCTCCTTGGTCAGGAATCAGACTGGTGACCACACCGGGTCCTGCCATTGGGCTCTCTCTAGATCCTCCACGGAGAATGAGTTGTCTGCACTGACAAAAGCTATATGCCTCGACAAGGCATCAGCTACGACATTTTGCTTACCCGGAACATAGCAGACTTCAGGGTTGTAGTCATTAAAGGTGAGAGACCACCAAGCATGTTTTCCAGAGAGATTCTTGTTTGCAAAAAGGGATAATAACGGCAGATGATCCGTGTAAATCTTGATAGGATACTGGTAAATAATGTCTCTGAAGTGGTTCAAAGCCCAGACGATGGCTAAGGCTTCTAGCTCTGTCACAGAGTAATTGACTTCAGCTTTGGTAAGAACACGGCTAGCATAAGCTATTGGCTTTTGCTTACCATTAGATTCCTGCGACAAGACTGCACCGATGCCAACTTTTCTAGCATCTGTCGTCAAGGTGAACGGTGAACGCTTTGGTGAGATCAGGAAATCTAAGGACTGGGGGCTGCTTACAGACCTGGGAGTGATAATGTCAGAGGATCTTGCCTTCAAAGATCACAACAGTGTATCTACCGCATCTGCTAGGAAAATTATAGGATGGATAATGTGATCCTTCAAAACTAGGGACGCAAAGCCCATGATGGTTCTCTTAAAATCACTTGTTCTCTCTAGGCTGGAATACTGCTGTACACTAATTGCCCCCTTAAAGGCAGGCGAAATTGCTGACCTGGAGAGAGTACAAAGAACTTTAACGTCTCACGTAAGTATGATAAGGCACCTAAATTATGGGAACGGTTGAAGTCCTTTGATTTGCATTCCCTGGAACGCAGATGAGAGAGATACATGATAATATACACTTGGAAAATCCTAGAGGGATTAGTACCAAACTTGCACACGAAAATCACTCCCTATGAAAGCAAAAGACTCGGCAGGAGATGCAATTTTTCCCCAATGAAATTCAGGGGCGCCAGGAGTACACTGAGAGACAACATTATAAGTGTCATGGGCCGAAGACTGTTTAACTGCCTCCCAGCATACATAAGGGGGATTACCAATAGACCTCTGTCTTCAAAAAGGCACTGGACAGGCACCTAAAGTCAGTACCTGACCAGCCGTGCTGTGGTTCATACATCAGGTTGCGTGCGGTTAGCAGTAACAGCCTGGTTGATCAGACCCTGATCCACAACGAGTCCTGGTCATATATGTATTTAGCATACTAAAGTATTTCTATAGGTACGTAAGTTAGGTTTATGTTTGCGCAAAATGTTCTACAAAACTAAGTGGCTCTCCACTTTATTATTGTAATGGCCTCCAGTTTTGTACAAGCAATGTACCATGTGGAAATAAATTTAATTAATTAATACTTCAAACTTTATACCTTTGCAACTCCTTAAGTTTTACATAAAGTTTTGCATCTTTGGTTTCATTGACTTTTGAAAAACATTCCTTCCCATATTTGAAAATTAATGTTTTTTTTTAAAGTTGCAACTTTGTTGAGACTTAATTTTTGTTGTGTGGAGAGACTGAATTCTGTCTTTACAGAGCAATTCTCAGCTGGCAATACAGATGGAAAATATTCAGATATTTGGCTTTCAATGAAATTTAGAAACTACAGATAAGACACTTAAGTATGCAAGTTGCAAGACCATTTTGAGTGCTTGTTGAATATGTAATTATATATTATATTTGTAATTATACATTTCATACAAAAAATTATTTTTTTACAGGTGTGTCACAGTTGAAAACGTTCTCTCGTAGTGAACATGGGGTTCAGCTGCTCTCTCAGAGTGTTCACTTTGTCCAACAATCATGTATATCACAGCAGCAGTTGGAATGCTGGTTACCTAAAGTATGGTCAGTTATACAACATTTAGATCTTCAAACTGTAAAGAACATAGCATTAGTACCTAACACTGGAATTTTAGATTCTACGAAGCTTATTGATCTTTCATCTGCAATTATTGTGCAAAACTTGGAATCTCCTCTATCTGAAGCAGCTGTAGAGGCTCTGAAGCTTTTAAATGTCCAAGTAATACCAAGTCCTCCAGAGTATGTTCAACATCGTCAATTACAAACTTATTTCAGTACTTCAGATGCTAGAGGTGTATCTCAGGCTTTGATCAAAGTGTTGGAAACTCATGATAGTCATGATCTTTCAGTCACATTTAATAACCAACGAAGTGATGAACAGGTTCATGCGCTAATTAATGTTACTGAAATACACAATCTTCAGCCACAAATTAAGGAACTTTATAAAGAAATTAACATTTTCAAAGCTAGTGGGGAAAATAATGTTGAGACAGATATAAGCATTAATAATTGTGACAAAATATTTCCAGAGGTTAAAAACTTTCCTGTAAGCTTCCCTGAAACTTTGATAGTACCATTAAATAAAGCTTATCGACAGCTTGCTAAAAATCTGGGTGCCACTGAACTGTCAAAGGAAATGTTGTGTTTACTTGCACTGAGAAACACATACTCGCAGAAGGATACAACAAAACTTGTTGCATATGTTATTGAAGACAAATTTCTGCAAAGTAATGAAGAAATTCAGAACCAGCTAAAATTAGTGAGATTTGTTGCAAATATAAGTGGCAATCTTTTCCGTCCTAATCAGCTTTACGATCCTGAGGATGTTGATAACGATGTATTGATTTCAGAAGATTTAAACCCCCCGACCTGCTTTCTTAAATATTATCCACTCTTACGAACCTTAGGAATGAGAACAGTGCAGAATATGCCTATAAGTGATTTCATTCAAATTATCCAAAATTTGCATGCAAAGCCTTTATCTGAGAATGAGAGAGTAACAAAGTCAGCAGCATTGCTTAGTGCTATAAATCGCAGACCTGACTGCCAGAAGATATGTGAAGCTGTAAAAAGTGTTAAGTTTGTTTATGGTATAACATCAAAACCAGAAAGTTATCCTGATACTTTGATCTGGGCAACATCTTCTGAGGCATACAGTCCTCAACATATGAAAAGTTACAGTCACTTCAAGAATTCTCTGGGCTCAGAGGTACCCTTGCTACAGTGCTCTCATATTCCCAATGTTGCCACCAACTTTGGCTGGAATCAGAAGCCCAGTGTTAACAAAGTCATTAATCATTTACAAAATATCATTAAGGTATATAATAATACAGAGGCAAGATATTTTGAAATAATAAAAGAAACTTACAAACAACTTTCAGAGTATATTAATACTCCAGATAATTTACTCTCATTGTCAGCAACACCATGTGTGTTTACTGAACTCGGTTTCAAGGACCCAAAACAAGTGTACATCTTACGACAAGTGGGAGACTTGCCATTATTTCCATACATGTATCAGTTACCATTTGAATTACGTGAATATACTTGTCTTTTTCGTGCTTTAGGCTGTTTTGAAACCCAGTCAAAGGAATTGTTCTTAAAACTTTTAAGACAAATTGAAGAGCACCATAGTTCAGGAAGAGATGCAGATGTTGATCATGACAGGAGAATAGTTATACATGTTCTTCATGAATTGGTAAATTTCCTTCAGGATATTCCTCCATCTGAATTGTTATTGCCCGTGGAAAACAGTGATGGAAGTTTAGAGCTAATTGAAGTAGAGCAGTGTACATATTCAGAACAGTCTTGTGACTGGCTGGACAGTGAAGAACTCGGGGTAAGAGTGATTCATAGCAGTGTTGGATCTGAACTAGCAAGAGCTTTGGGAGTAGCACCTCTAAACAAACATTTATTGGCTGGAGAAGAGGCATTCATGGAGTGGGGTCAACATGAACCACTTACTACACGTCTCCACAACTTACTCCGGCAGTATCGTGATGGTGTTGCAGTAATTAAGGAGTTAGTACAAAATGCAGATGATGCTTGTGCTACCACTATTTCCTTTCTCTATGATGAACGTCACAATGAAGATGCGCACACAAGGCTTATAAACAATAAATTGCAAGAGTTTCAAGGACCAGCATTGTGGGCTTATAATGATGCCATGTTCACTGAAGATGATTTTTCAAATCTTCGAAAATTAGGAGGAGGAACTAAGGAACATCAGTCCTCAAAAATTGGAAAATTTGGACTAGGATTTTCTTCAGTTTATAACCTCACTGATCTACCTAGTATTATCAGTGGATCTAATTATATTATATTTGATCCACACCTGACTTACCTAGATAGCAATAACCAAACACCTGGAGTGAGGTACAACTTTTCCAATGAGAGAAGTTTAAAAATGCTCCAAAAACTTCACGGGCAATTTAAACCATTTATTGATGTTTTTGGTTGTAATATCCAACAGACCAAGAAATTTGATGGCACTTTATTTCGCTTTCCTTTACGAACTGAAGCCCAAGCAAGGAGTAGTGATATTAGCAGTGTGAGTTACAACCACAAGGAAATGACTGAACTTCTTAAGATGTTTAGCAAGATAATAGGGGAATTACTACTTTTTACTCAGTCTGTAAAAGAAATTAAAGTCTTTCATTTGAATAAATGTGCTTCATCACCATCAGAGAAAGTGCTGCTCTTCGAAAGTTCAAGCACAATAAGGAAACCCTCTCTCCATGGAAACCCTGTCTTTAGCAATGAAACAGATGAAACTATCATGAAAAGAGTTGCTAACTTATTTAATAATGGTTTTGAGTGGAATGGAGATTATTTTCAAGAGACCACTTTCTCAGAAATAAATGTAGTGTGTTCAGAGGAAGGTAGAAAATTGTGTCACATTGATCAGAGTAACTGGACTGTCAACTGGCTTACATCATGGCACTGTGGTAATGAAGCATCATTTAGATTTTCTGAAGTTCTTGCAGGGAGAGCTCTTCCCCTGAGTGCTGTTGCAGTGCCATTAAAGAAGGAAACTGATGGCTGGCAACCCATTAAACTTTCAGAACTTCCTGATGGGTTTTACAAGGAGAGTCATATGCATTGCTTTCTACCATTGCCAGTAACTACACCTCTGCCAGTACAAGTAAATGGTTGTTTTGAAGTAGCTTCTGACCGTACAAGTCTTAAGACACAGACTGAGGATGACCGAAGGAAAGGTATAGACTGGAATGAAACTTTGATGAGTGATGCTGTAAATGCTGCTTATTGCAGCCTTTTATCATCTTTGAAAATACTAGGCCTTAGTCAGAAATGTCCATATTACTGTATTTGGCCTATTAAGTGTGACTCAGATGAGAGTCTAGTACTAAACCTTGCAAAGCAATTTTATGAAAGTATTGCCAGTAAAGATCTGCAAGTCTTTCGAAGCCGGGACAAGTGGTGTTCATTGAGTGTTTGTAAGTTTTTAGAAGAATCGTTTTATGAACATGCAGAGATAGGAAAAATTGCTTTTGAATACATGGAAAATTTAATGGAATCTGAAGGCTTGCTAATTATGATAATGCTACCAAAGAATATTTATTCTGGTTTTCAGTCAACATATTTAAACATGATTACCCAAGATCTCTTTCTTTCAGAGTACTTTATTCCAAATATATCAGAACAATTTGTTACTGCACAGAAGATAAATCAGTTGACATTGCATATTATTGATACTAAACGACCGTGTTTTGAAGAGCTACAAAATATATGTTGCATTCCTACAAAACCTAATGGAAAATTAAGAGTTCCTAGTGACCTAATAGACCCAAAGAGCAGAATTTCAAAAATGTTCAGTCTTGATGATGAAAGATTTCCAGAATCATTATTTATTAAAAAACATTCATATCGTTATAACAGGCATATGAGTCTTTTGGATTTGGGAATGAATTCTTCACATATTCCTACAGAGATTGTGATTGCCAGGGCAGAAACTGTCACTGCATTACTTTGCCATAATTGTGCTGCTGAAAGAGCTTTTGAAATATTGCATTACATTGCAAAACAAAATAATGATGAACAAGATAATATTGCAGAGAGAATCAGGAATGTCTCATTTTTACCAGTAATGCCCAAGCCACTTGACTGGCCTCTTATATGGAAAGCTGATACACTGATGCACAATAATTCTCAAGTGTGTACCAGGCATGACGAGGATAAACTAAGTAATATACTAAAATCTATTACATTTTCAAAACCTGTTGATATGTGTTCACCAGACTTCAAAGATCTAGTAAGCAGCACCAGTTTGTTGCTTTTACTCAACGAAACAGTTTGCTTACAAAATCCAGTAATTAAAAAGCTTGGTATTATTGTGGACAAAGAAAAACTGCCTATAAACAGTGTGTGTCAACAGCTTAAAATACTAGCTAAACTGTCACCAGTAGGCGGTAACATAAAAAATATGTGTCATGAAATATACAAATATTTTGAGGATATGATTCACCTTTCGAATTCAGATATTTTAGAATGCCTAGTGAAACTAAGAAGTGAAAAAATCTTGCTTACAAAACATGGCTTTATGGAACCAGCTGTTTTTGCACTTTCTAGTGACACTGATTGCTCACCGGATTTATTTTCAGTGGAAGGAGAGGGGCTGGGCATGTACCAGGATCTCATGGAAGCTCTAGGTATTGAAGCAACCTTCCAGGCACGTGATGTGCTTCAAGTTCTTATATGCAAGAAAGAGAAATATGAATCAGATATATTAAGTGAATCAGAAATATTGCAAATTTCCAAGCTACTAACATTAATGTTTAATACTTTAAATATTGGTTCAAGTGACTGTCAGCTGTCTCTTCACAAGCTGCACCTTCCAGATGCTGCTGGTTATCTGTATCCTATAAGCAAGTTGTGCTGTGATGACGGTGCTGCTCTCAGCTCGGGAAAATTTCACTGTTTGCATAACAAAATTTCTCTTTCACAGGAAATGAGAAACTTGTTAGGAATAAAAACTAAATCAAGACAATATATTGAGAACTCTTCAAACAGGATACATTTTGGCCAGAATGAACCTTTAACTACTCGGCTGAGAAACATACTTGATGACTATCCATGTGATAGTGGAATAATGAAAGAACTGCTACAGAATGCTGATGATGCAGGAGCAACAGAAGTAGCATTCATTAAGGACTTAAGAAATCTCTCTACAGAAAGACTTTTTGATAAGAGTTGGGCACCACTTCAGGGACCTTCTCTAAGTGTATATAATAACAAATGTTTTACAAAGGAAGATCTTAAGAATATTCAAGACTTGGGTAACAGCAGTAAAAAACAAGATCCAGCCCAAACAGGACAGTATGGAATTGGCTTTAATGCAGTTTATCACATAACTGATGCTCCATCATTCTTGACAAGAGGACCTGATGTCCCACAAGGAGAGACACTGTGCATGTTTGACCCTCGCTGCTGGTATGATCCCATGGCTACTCCTGAAAAACCTGGGGTGCAGTTCATTAATCTGAATGACTTGCGGAAAGATTATCCAGATTCTTTTGAAGGATATTTAGAAAATAATTTTCTTCAGCAACAGGGTACAATTTTTAGGTTTCCACTGCGAACTGCTGAGTCTGAGATATCAAAATCTTTCCCTGTTTCAAAACTTATAGAAAAGTTAAAAGAATTCCAGTTTGAAATGGCAAAATGTTTACTATTTTTAAGGAATGTTCGTAAAATTTCCATCATGAATATATCTGATAATGGGGAGCCTCATATTGAGTATTGGGTTGAATCTGCTATCCATCAACAAAATGAACTCTCAGTGCTGCAGAATATGAAGGAAGGTAAAAAACTTTATAATCAAGATGTTTTTTCTGTCTTTAATATAGATATGATGAGAGCATCCTATGAAATGATTATTAAGGACTCAAATACGGCTAAGTACATGTGGTATATTGTTCAACAACTTGGGGCAGAAAAGAAAGACACTGTGCCAGAAATAGTGAAAGATGCTTTTTTTCATAAGCAGCTCAACCTGCTTCCTCATGCAGGAGCGGCTGTTCTTCTGAACACCAACCAAGAACATAGTCAAGATTTATTTACTACTTCTTGTTATCTTCCTTTGCCAGTGAAATCAGGATTACCATTTAGTGTTAATGGACATTTTACTTTAAATTCTTCCCGAAGGGATTTATGGACTGGACTAGAGGATTGTAAAGCTAAGTGGAATGCTTGGTTGATGAAGGAGGTGCTTGCTCCTGCTGCGGTTTATGCACTGGATTACTACAGGAAATCAATTTTTCCTGAAACCAAAAAGAGAATGACTCAACATCAATATAAGAGTGACATAAAGTTTTATCAAAATACTTTACCAGATGTAGAAAATGTTCATTCAAATACATGGAAAACTTTTATCAGATGGTTTTATGAATACATCATTGATCAGCAGCTGCATTTCTTCGATGTTTTTATTCCACATAATGATAAACTAAATGAACAAAACGGAGAGTTAAAGTGGCATGCATTTTGTAAGACTGACAACAATTTTTTTCTTTATTTTGTTAATGACAAGTCTATTGCAGATAATGTCATAAATACATTAAAGAGGCTTGGTATGAAGGTGGGTAGCTCTTTCATGAGTGACAAACTCAGTTCTGTAAAAGTTACACTTAATTATGTCACGCAAGATGTTACATTGAAGTTTCTTCGTTCATGGGATAAAGATTACCCAGACAAATGTAACTTAATACTGAAAAAACACATCATAGAGACTCCATTTTTAAGTACAAGTAATGTTTGTGATGTTGTCAGATATCTTTTACGGTCTAAAACATTCATCAGTGAACTAGAAGGACTTCCATTGTTGGTCACTAATGACAATATTCTCAGTCAGTATGATTTTAATAAACCAGTGTTCTTCTCGCCATACTGTTCTCTGTTACCTAAGTCAGGTAATGAATTTTTATGCATTGAAATGATAAACCTAATGAAAGAATCTGTTAAAAACTACATGAACCTTAAGGCACTGAAACCCTTTTCACTAAGAGACTTGGCTGATAGACTACATAAGGAACTTGACAGCTCAGAATACCATGAAAATGAAGACCTTTTACCATTAAATATAAATTCATTACCAGATGCAGAATGGTTGGAGAGACTCTGGGAGTTCATTGTAAATTATGATCATAATGAAACAGGCAGGAAATATGGCTACAGTGAATATAGTATTCGTGATACTCTCGGAGAGTGGGTTTTATACCCATTAATTGAAAATAAAAAAGAGTATCTTATTGCAGTAAAGAATGCCTGGAGAGTCTTAGACATTCGCAATAATGGTTTCCCAGGTTTCCAGTGGTTACCTGTTCCACATCCATGCTCCATATCACCTCCTCCAAAGTTAAATTTAACAGCAACACCAGAAAAACCTTCTTTTGTGTTAGATAACTTATACTTTCACAGAGAAAGAATTGCTGAGTATGTTAGTCACGCTAGCATGATGGAACTTTCTCGAATTACACAAGTATTGGGTTATTTTGGACAACATTGTAATGGTAGTAATCTGTGTAAGAAAAAACTCTGTTCATTGAACATCTTTGAAGATGTCTCAGGAGTAGTTCAGAAACTGGAGAACCAGAAGTTTATTGTACCAGTTACCTGGAGGAGTCTACCTGGAGGACGTCCCCGCGGCCCGGTCTATGACCAGGTCTCTAAACTTGACTTAGGAACTGTAAATGGACTTGCAAATGATGAAAATATTGTTATTTTAAAGGAAGTCAGGTCAGAAAATGTTAGACAGCTCTACATCTACCTTAACTCACAGTGCCATGTGAATGATATGGATATTTATATTTTACTTATTTTGCCAAAATTTGCAGATTTAGTAAAGGATCAAAGAACTTATTTTCTTAAAAAAATGAGAGATGAACTAACAAACACACATTATGGAAAAGAATATTGTTGGAGCCAAAGTGAAAGTAACATTGTTCATCTGTTGAAAAGAACTTCTCTTATAGAGGTTAATGGAATGCTGTTAACTGCAGATAACTTTTATGATCCCTTTAACCCAGTTTTCGAAGTGATGGAGCTGAACAATTTACCAGAAGAATACAAAGAAACTAAATGGCAAAATTTTCTTAAATTAGCTGGTATGGTGCACAAATTAACTGCTGAGATGTATGTTCATTATGCTAGATCTTTATCATCTAATGATTCTCAAGTTGAACAAAAGTCTAAAGTTCTTACTCAATACCTTTTTAATAACTTTGATAAATTAACGAATAACTTTTCTCAGATAAGTAATATTGAATTTTTGGTACCAGAAAAAGAGCCAAGATTAGAACAGATTTTACCACATTATAGAACATCATCTGGTTTAGTGTCTTTTTCTAGCAGTGTGCCAAAGAAATTTTCTGATATTGTTTGGACAACTGCAAGTCTCTTGCCACAATATGCAACATGTAGCAATATCAACATTAGAATATATTTAAACATCTTGGACTCACCACCAAAACAAAAGGTTCTTCAACACGTAGAAAATTTTTGTGGATTTATGAAGTCTAATACGATGAATTCTGACTGCATTGTTAATATAGTTAAAAAAAATTATGATTATTTGCAAAAAGATGTGAACAATACTGATCTGCTTGCTTTCCAAAATATTCCAATAGTGCATTTGCTCGATCACAAAACCTTTGTTACTGCTAATTTAGTGATTCAAAACTTGGAAGAAGAAATAATCCCATATTTATATAAAGTACCAATTAAATATGGGGAATATATTGATGTTTTCAAAAAACTTGGAGCCCTTGAGGTTGCAACCTGTGACGTTTATGCTAAGATTTTAAAGATGATCTTTGAAAATAGTAATGAGGAAAAATTGCATCCTGAGGAATATAAGTGTATGATATTAGCTCTTAAAGGGTTGCTGAAAAATGAGCAAATGCTCAAAAATCTTACAGTAACTGAGCTCTATCTTCCTACGAAAGAAGGGAAATTGAAAAGGTCTGTGGAAATATTTGTGTCAGACATTGATTATTTTGAGACATCTGAAGAAGAAATTAATATATCAATATTTGTTGGATTTAAAGCCTTAAATTTATCAATAAAGGATGTTGATTTTGTAAAGTTATTGCCAGATAATTTACAGCCAAAATATTTATCACGAGTTGTGAAGGAAGACATTGATAGCAGTACTGAAGAAATATCAACAGATTTACTTAAACAAATCAGAGAATTCCTGGTTACTGATTACTTTAAGACAGCAATAATGAGAATTATCAATCATGATCGAACAGCAAAGGAATGTAGTGTAAATGAAGTGGAAGAAAATGATTTGAAGAGTAAATTTGATACAGTAAAAGTGAAGCAAGTGAAGAAAATTACCACAGTTCTTAAGTATAATGATGATGAATTAGGGAGACAAACAAAGGAATTCTTTGTGAAAGTTAGTGATGAAGGAGTAAGACAAGCAACACTATATATTTGTGAGGCCATAGACAAAATTTGTATTGCTCGAGCAATGTTGGAAACTTTCACAAAATTACTGAACTTAACATCAGCATCAGTGAGTATAAATTTACTAAGTATGTTTATGTTATATGAAACTCCACATGGTATTAATGAGATGCTGAACAAATTAGGAATAACAACATGGAAAGAAAATAATTTTGCACATGACTTTTGTCAAATGGAGATTGGCTCTTATCTTGACGAAAAATTTATCCCTTTGCTAAATAATGAATTTTGTCAATTTCATGAAGGAGAAATTGTCTGCATGAAGAAATATATTTTTGGAAAAGTTGAAGATGCTGATGAGAACATTTATATTATTATTAGAGTGAAATGCCTAGTTAGACGTCATTATAACTTGTTTATGGATGAATATGAAGTTGAGACCGAACCTGACGCTCAATCTTGCATGACAGTTCGAGCCCATCAGTTGTACAAGTTTGTAAGAACTAATGTAAAGGTTTGTAGAAGTATGGTGCTAACTGACGGGGTAAGTGATGATGTATTTGCTAATTTATCTGAAGAAGAAATTCTGAAGAATATAAAAAAGCAGATTATAGAGATACTGAAAGTTAAAGATGAAAAAGTAATACGCCACCTCTTGCGGCGCTTGATTCTCAAGTGGCATCCAGATAAGAACAGTCATAGAGTTGATCTCAGTACTCGTGTCATGCAATATATACAACAACTGCTAACTAGGTCGAAAAATGGTGAAGTGATATCAGATGATGAAGACATAAAAACATCAGGGAATTCCTCCAACTTATTCAAAACAACAAGGAATACCTCCAACTTATTCAAAACAACAAGGAATACCTCCAACTTTTTCAAAACATCGAGGTTCACAACTAGTGACTTCTACAACGACTTATTCCAGCCGCCACAAAAACATTATGCAGATTCCTTTGGAACTTTTAGAATGCAAGACACTGAAAAAAAGCGGCCTGATCATCCTGAAGCTCAAAAATGGTTTAAACATGCTGAACATGACTTTGCAGAAGCTCGTAGACGTGATGGAGGATCTCCGTGTTGGATCATGTACATGTGTCATCAGGTAAGGCTGACACTTTTATTAGTGTTGTTCAGTAGTTTATAATAATTACACAATGTTCATTTTTTAACAAAAAATTAATATATAATTTAAGTTTTCTATCTCAAAAACATTTGCAATATTTATATTTTTAAACATTACAGTCTGATACTTTGGAATTCCAGATTTGCCTCTTGACTCAGTTTCTTTAATTGGCAAATTTTCCTTTACATCTTGTAGGGAAAAATAAGTAAGAATCCAACCTTCACTGAAAAGCATATTATAAAAAAATGACTAACATGCAAATCACAAGGAACTTATTCAGTTTTAATAAATAATTAACAACACAAAGAAAGAAATCATAATACTATAAGAAGTTTAAATGTACTTGGGTATAATATGAATATAAAGGAGATAATTATTCCGGTTCTTATAAAGTGAAAGGAAAAAAAGTCTTTACAACAAAATAAAAAACCAAGATTTTAAAGAATTTATTCATGTGAATTTAAAAGTAATTGCTAATTAGGAGAGATTCTGTGAATATGGAAATTGAAATAGTATTAAATTTGGAACAGTTCATTGCAAAAGTGGGAGACATAATGTAAGTCAATGTGTAAAGGTTTGGAGTGTGTAATGTAGGTGTCACAATGAATGTTTTGTCAAGTTTTGTTCAAGAAGAAATCTGATATGTAATAATTAATAATTACTAGAAGATATATATGCATATTCAACAAAATTTGTAATGGGAATTCGGAAGTGGACAAAGTAAAAGGTGGCAAAGGCTAAAGACCCAGCACGAGGAAAAATGCTTACGAGTAAGCATAATGTTAAGCTTATTTCCAGTAACACACAACAACCAAATAGGCTCTCCAGCTAGTGCAGAGGGTGGCACTGGTCAGAGAAATAGCAAACATCGAACTTAAGCTAAACGCGGGAAGAACTAAAAGCCATAAATGAAATTGAAAGAAACCTATAGACCAATAGCTCTAACATCTCATATCATAAAAATCTTTGGAAAGGTTCTAAGAAGCATGTTCACCACTCATATAGATACCCATCAGTTACATAACCCAGCCTCTTCAAGGGGAGCTCCTTGGCATGGTGAAGAGGCTATTGGTCTGAGGAATTAGACCTTTTGGTCTTCCTCAGACCGAACCTAATTACCCCCAATCTCCCCTTCTCTATCCCATCCTCTCCATCTCCCCTTTCCCTTTCCTCCTGCTCTCCCCATCCCTCCACTTTCCATTTCCTGTTTCTGCCTTTGAGGTTGTTCCCTTAGGCTTTGTAGTTTCTAGATCTGAGAAGGGGTTCCGGGGTCCATCTCCTTCCATTGAGGTCCTTGGTGGTAGTGTAGTTTGCCGTGGAATCTGGATCATCTAGAGATCCTTATCCCTTTCCGGTCTACCGTTTACTGGCTTGAAGGGTAGGGTATGGCACAGGTTCTATGCTGTATCTGCACTACTGGCTGTGCTCAGGTTGTCTTCTTGGGCACAGAAGGGGAGACTTTCGGTCCCTTCTCCCTGGAACTGCCCCTTCACTCTCCCCTCCTTTTTTCTCCTTTTTCTTTTTTTCTTAAAAACAAAATAAAAGAGACTTAATCATGGATTCTCAAGTTCATGTACCTCCTCCTCCTGAGCTCCTTCCTGTAGGAGCACTCTCTAACGTCCCCGCCTTGTTACCATCCCTGCCTTGTTACCGGACCATTCTTCAGACCTTTCTACTGCCTCTGTAGGGTAACATTTTGTCCTACGCTCCAGATACAGTCTCGGCCTGACTTCTTTGACACCTCTGATCTCCACACGTCTTTGACTACACTTCCGGCCTCTCCCCATAAACTGCCTCCAGTCCTGTATCTAAACGACTACGAGCTTCTTCTGATAACACTATTTGGACTGCCTCTCATTCTACTCAGAAAAGACCAATATGACAATCACTTCCTTTACATACTACGCATCATAGTACACAATGGACAAAGTTTTTCACTCTACAACCATCATCATCATCAGAATATCTTTCTGATCATAGTATCAGCAAGGTGCTCCTACGCAATGTTGGTCATAATATTCTGTTTCATGCTCTCAAGAGCGGTGCACACATTGTCACAGTACAGAATGCTAGCCAAGCTCACAATTTTTATCTCCTTACAACCATAGATGCCATTGTGGTATCAGTTGAAAAACATCATTCTCTCAATTCATATAGTGGGACTGTCATTCTACAAAATACCATTGTTCAATGTAATTTCCAGACATGTGGTGATGACATTCAGGAACAGCCTGAGCTCCAAGACCTGATCCTTAAAGTAGACACGTATGTACTGCCTGCCCACGGGCGGAGACGCTACCCCTGCAATTTAGCTCGCTTAACTTTTGACTGCCGTGAGCTTCCATCATCGGTTTATATTGCAGGACACCATTTACAAGTCTGACAGGTGACCCCTACACCAAAACAGTGTAGAACTTGCTGGCATTTTGGCCATCCGGCGAAATATTACCGGTTCATGGCCGAATGCCCAGTCTGTGGTGCCGATGACCATAACAATACATCTTGTGGTCTACCTCCCTCCTGCCTAAATTATCATGAAGCTCATCCTTCTTATTCTCATCATTGCCAGGTTTACTTGAATGAACATGAAGCCTTCTGTCTCAAAGAGACAGAAGGCTTTACTTTCGCCATGGCAGTGTCTCATCTATGCCTCTTCTCCTGTCCCCTCCCAAGTTTCTTCTTTTCCTGTCCCCTCCCAAGTTTCTTCCTTTCCTGTCCCCTCCCAATTTTCTTCCTTTCTTGTCCCCTCCCAAGTTTCTTCCTCTCCTGTCCCCTCCCAAGTTTCTTCCTCTCCTGTCCCTTCCCAAGTTTCTTCCTCTTGTCCCCTCCTAAGCTTCTTCTCAAGTTACCTCTAACTTCTCGTCCCTCCCTACGTTGCTAAATTTCATCATCGCCCCGATCTTTACTCACCCTCCTCCTTCTATCTCCAATATCGTCCCACATACAACGTCCTTGTCCTCTAAAATTCTTGAAGCTGTCTCCGGCTATACTGAGGAAACTAAACCATTGATGGACACTGATCCAACTCCTGTCACTACTCTTCATTCTTCTTCATCTACACAACTTTTTTCTTTGCAGCGTTCCAACCCTTCACTGGTTCCAACCCTTCACTGCTTGTTCGTTTTCCGCTGCTTCCACATGTGGACTTTTCTAACCCTTATAGTCTGTAACCGAGGCCTCAGGGGTAACCGAGGTGAGCTTCTGGTGTTGCTCTCCCAGTTTTCCCATTTGTGCTTGTTTACAAGAACCCAAATTGCGCTCTGCTGTTATCCATCCCATCTCAGGCTGTTTCATTACATTCATCGGATCCTTTTCCCAAAGGAACCTTTAACGACAGTGCACTTCTTATACACATCGGTATCCCATACCATCAGCTCTGTTCATACAATGCTGCATTACACTACAGCATTCATCTACTTGAATAAGTGGTATACAGTCTGTTCTTTGTATCTTTCTCCTTATCGGGTGCTATCTATCCCAGATGTTGCATTTCTGGTTTCTTCCTTACCACCACCACTTCTGTTACTCGGCGATTTTAATGCTCACCATTTCCTCTAGGGGGGGTCTCACATCGACTCTCCTGGCATTCAGTTAGAGACTCTTTTCACTTCTCTCCCTCTCCATGATTCAAATATGGGTGCTCCCACCCATTTTGACCCTCGTACTCGACCTCTCTCTTACATAGATCTCTCAGTTTGCTCTTTGTCAACTGTGGAAATCTGCCATTGTACTACCTTTTCATAAACCAGGTACTTTGGGACTTGATGCCTCCCACTATCGTCCAATTGCTCTTACCAGTGCGGTTTGCAAGGTTTTGGAACATCTGATAAATAGACGTTTGTTGTGGTATTTAGAGACACACAATAGTCTCTCCACTAGTCAATATGTTTTTTTGTAAGGGCCATTCCACTATTATCCCCTTACTCCATTTACATACATATGCATATAATGCCTTTGCCAATAACTACTCCGTTATCGCCCTCCTTTTTGATATTGAGAATACATATGACACAACTTGGAGATATAACATCTTGACCCAAGCTCACTCATTAGGCCTCTGAGGCAATCTGCCATTTTTCCTTAATAACTTATCTGAGAGACATTTCCATGTTCGGGTTAATAATATGCTTTCCCAGGACTTTATCTAAGCTAAAGGAGTCCACCCAGGGATGTGTCCAGAGCGCCTCACTTTTTCTTCTTGCTATAAATGATCTGGCATCTATTCTTTCATCTAATACTTCGTCATCACTCTGTGTTGATGGCTTTGCTATAGCTTGTGCAGACTGACTGTCGCCTCATTGCAGTTTCTGTCCAGCATGCAGCCAACCATGTTTCCAATTGGGCCACTACTCATGAGTTTAAATTTTCTAGTACTAAAACACGCCAAATTACTTTCACTAGACTTTATATTGTCCCTGATAATCCATTGTACCTGTATGGTTCGCGTATCCCAGAACATGATACTGTCAGGTTTCTCGGCCTTCTGTTTAATCGTCGGTTATACTGGAAATCTCGCATTACCTCCTTGAAGGCAACTTATCATAGTCGGCTGAACCTCCTTAAAATCCTCGCTCATCTTTCCTGGGGGGCAGTTCATAGAACACTCCATCGACTACATTCTGCCCTAATTTTATCGAAACAAGATTATAGCGAACAAATATATTCAGTGGCCTCTCCTGCAACTCTTTCTAGCCTTGCTCCCGTCCATCACCAGGGATTACGTTTATGCCTCGGTGCCCTCTACAATCCTTTCATATATAGGATGCTAATGGATGTTAGTAGAAGTTCCTTATTTGTTTGTCGCCCCTGTTTACTCCGTCCCTTTTCTCTTCATCTATATTCGCTATTGTCTTTTCTTCAGTTGCAACCTTTCTATATTAATGTTTACCTGGAGTTTACCTGGAGAGAATTCCAGGGGTCAACGCCCCTGCGGCCCGGTCTGTGACCAGGCCTCATGTTGGACCAGAGCCTGATCAACCAGGCTGTTACTGCTGGCTGCACGCAGTCCAACGTACGAACCACAGCCTGGCTGGTCAGGTACCGACTTTAGGTTCCCGTCTAGTGCCTGCCTGAAGACAGCCAGGGGTTTGTTGGTAATCCCCCTGATGTATGCTGGGAGGCAGTTGAACAATCTTGGGCCCCTGACACTTATTGTGTTGTCCCTCAACGTGCTAGTGGCACCCCTGCTCTTCATTGGGGGGATGTTACATCGCCTGCCGAGTCTTTTGCTTTCATAGGGAGTAACTCTAGTGTGCAAGTTTGGTACTAATCCCTTGAGAATTTTCCATGTGTATATAATAATGTATCTCTCCCGCCTGCGTTCTAGAGAGTATAGGTTTAGGAACTTCAAGCGTTCCCAGTAATTGAGGTGGTTTATCGCAGTTATGCTTGCCGTGAAGGTTCTCTGCACATTTTCAAGGTCAGCAATTTCACCCGCCTTGAAAGGTGCAGTTAGTGTGCAGCAATATTCCAGCCTAGATAGAACAAGCGATCTGTAAAGTGTCAACATGGGCTTGGCATCCCTGGTTTTGAAGGTTCTCATTATCCATCCTGTCATTTTTCGAGCAGATGCAATTGCTACGGTGTTATGGGCCTTGAAGGTGAGATCCTCTGACATGATCACTCCCAGGTCTTTGAGATTAGTTTTTCGCTCTATTGTGTGGTTGGAATTAGTTTTGTACTCCGATGAGATTTTAATTTCTTCACGTTTTCCGTATCTGATCAATGGAAATTTCTCATCATTGAACTTCATATTGTTTTCTGCAGCCCATTTAAAGATTTGGTTTATGTCTGCTTGGAGTTTTGCAGTGTCTTCAACGGTGGACACTGTCATACAGATTCGGGTGTCATCTGCAAATGAAGACACGGCACTGTGGCCTATATCCCTGTCTATGTCCGATATAAGGATGAGGAACAGGACGGGAGCGAGTACTGTGCCTTGTGGAACAGAGCTTTTCACAGTAGCTGCCTCAGACTTTACTCTGTTGACTACTACTCTTTGTGTTCTACTTGTTAGGAAATTATAGATCCATCTACCAACTTTTCCTGTTATTCCTTTATCACGCATTTTGTGTGCTATTACACCATGGTCACACTTGTCAAAGGCTTTTGCAAAGTCTGTGTATATAACATCTGCATTCTGTTTGTAGCATCTAACTTTTTCCTTTCCCCTTGGGAAGTTCCGACGGTTCATGTCTGTTCTTTCTCACTACCATGCATGAAAGCCCAAATACCTATGGTTGCTTCTCGCTCTCTTTTTCTTAATCACTTGCAGTCTCATTCTCATTCCACCGCAGTGTATACCGATGGCTCCAAGTCTTCTGATGGTGTTGGATTTGCAGCAGTGTTTCTGGACAGCATCGTACGAGGGCATATGATAGCCTCAGCTAGCATTTTTACAGCTGAATTGTATGCAACTCTCATAGCAGTTATCCATATTGCATCTATGCTTGTGTTGCCGTTTGTGGGAGTTTCAGACTTCCTCAGTGCTTTGCAGGCTATATGAAAATTTGATTTACCTCATCCCCTGGTTCTTTGTATCCAACAAAGATATTGTTTTTTGCTGGGTCCCCGGTCATGTTGACGTACAGGGCAATGAACCGGCAGACACTGCTGCGAGGTCAGCAGTACATGACCTTCTAATTTCATATAGAGGTGTTCCATTCACAAACTATTTTGCTGTGATATCTACCCATCTTCGCAACCATTGGCAACAACGTTGGTCTTATCTGCTACATAACAATTTGCATTCCATTAAACCAAGTATGTATAAGTTTCTGGCCGTCTTCTTGTCATCAGTGCCGTCGTTGGGAGACTACACTCTACCGTCTTTGCATTGGCCACACTCGTTTACTCACGGGTATCTTATGGAGAGGTTCCCTGTTCCACTCTGAGAATTGTCAGGTTCCAGTGTCTGTTAGCCATATTCTGTTGGACTGTCCACTCTATCAACGAGCATGCAGAATTTACCTCCGACGTCATCACCGCTCTAATGCTCTTACTTTATCTTCCCTCCTTGCTGATGGACCCACCCACCTTTAACTGATTTACTGCACAAACTTTGATGATGCTGCCTCTAGCACTCCTCACAGCCCTTTTTACCTCTCCCTCTTGCTGCCCTCTACCCCTGCACTACTCCATGCCCTGCTGCACTGTATGACCTAATAATAATCCCTCTCCCTCCTGCTACCCAATACCCCAGCGTTCTTCTCTACCCTGCTGTGCTGTATGACCATTGTAGGTTTAGTGCTTCACCTGCCTGTCCCAACTACTGGACCACTATGACAAAGTCCTTGATGCTTTAGAAGACATATAAAATGCAGATGTAGTATGCACAGACTTAGTGAAAGCCTTTGACAAGTGTGACCAAAATGCGTAATAAAGGAATAACAGGAAAAGTTGGTAGATGGATCTATAATTTCCTGGCAAATATAGCAAAAGAGCATTATTAAGCAGAGTAAGGTCTGAGGTGGCTATTGTGAAAAGCTCTGTTCCACAAGGCACAGTACTCGCTTCCATCCTGTTCTTCATCCTCATATCTGACAAAGACAGGGATGTAAGCCACAGCACTGTGTCCTTCTTTGCAGATGACACCCACATTTTCATGACAGTGTCCTCCATTAAAGACACTGCAAGACTCCAGGTGGATATCAACCAAATCTTTAAATGGGCTGCAGAAAACAGTATGAAGTTCAATGATGAGTAATTTCAATTACTTCGATATGGAAAACGTGAGGAAAATAATATGATATCGGAGTATAAAAAAAATTTCAACCACACAATAGAGCAAAAAACTAATGTAAAGGACATGTGAGCGATAATGTCAAAGAATCTCACTTTCAAAGACCACAACAATATATCAATCGCATCTGCTAGAAAAAAGACAGGATACAGTGAGAACCTTCAAAACTAGGGATAGCAAGCCCATGATGACATTGTTCAGGTTGCGTGTTCTATCTAGGCTGAAATATTGCTGCACATGAGCAGCACTTTTCAAGGCAGATGAAATTGCTGTCCTAGAAAATGTAAAGAGAACCTTCACGGCACACATAAGTATGATAAAACACCTAAATTACTGGGAATGGTTAAAGTTCCTTGACCTGTACTCACTGGAATGCAGACGGGATAGATACTTGATTATATACACTTGGAAAATCCTAGAGGGATTAGAACCAAATCTGCATATGAAAATCCCTTTGAAAGCAAAAGACTTGGCAGGCAATGCAACATTCCCCCAATGAAAATCAGGGGCACCACTAGCATGATAAGAGACAACACAATTGTTGTGGGGATTCGTTAGGAGATAATTGGAGTAAGAAATACACATGTTGGATGTCTTGGAGGCATATAATTAAGAGAGTCTTGAGAAGAGCCCAGGCCTGCCTTGTCCATTTTGCTATATGCCTAGAGGGAAACTGAGAGTAGGACTTCTAGCCTACATCTCACGTGGAGATCTCGTGACATCATGGCTAGAAGGGACCCTTACTATAAGTAGCTGAGATGATCTAAGTGTACTACACAAGAACACAAGTAATACTGTTGACATCTCAGAGATGCTAACGTATGGCGTCCCTTACATACAGCTATGTTATATACAGGATAGACTGTAGGCATTTCGTATCTGGGCTGATTGCATACAATATTAATGTAGACAACAATATAACATAAGCAACTATACATAATAATAATTGACTGTAATGCATTACAAATTATGATATATCACAAATCATGGTAATTGATAGAAACAATGATGGTACAGTTTAAAAAAAGAGAGTGAGATAGAAATATGGAAAGAAATAGAGAAAGAGATAAGGAGATCAATCGATCTGTATTCATGTGATCTATGGATTCTGAGGAAGTATATTTACAAAGAAGAAAGTGTTTAGCAGAAAAGGCAGACTTGGTGCACACAAGTCTTTTACTGTTAACTCTCAGAATTTGGAGAGAACGTTTACCTGGAGAGGGTTTCGGGGGTCAACGCCCCCGCGGCCAGGTCTGAGACCAGGCCTCATGGTGGATCAGGGTCTGATCAACCAGGTTGTTACTGCCGGCCGCACGCAAACTGACGTACGAACCCCAGCCTGGTTGGTCAGGTACTGACTTTAGGTGCCTGTCCAGTGCCTTCTTGAAGGAAGCCAGGGGTCTATTGGTAATCCCCCTAACATCATGAAGTTGACATAGTAGACACACAGTTGAATACTCTTTAGACTATATTAGCTATCAATAGAGATTACTTACATTTAACCCTAACTCTGCTAGGGTGAGATTTACATATGCAGTGCTCTTCATCTCTAGGGGGGTCAAATTCCATTGTGATGGCTAACACAGGCGGGTCTAAATTGGCATTTTGGAATGAGTTTTAGTTATTTCCAAACCAATACTTTCCTATATCCTTTCGAAATCTAAACTTATCTAACTTGAATCCATTATTGCGGGTTCTCTCTTGGAGAGATACCCTCAAGACCTTATTTATATCCCCTTTATTAATACCCATTTTCCACTTGTATACCTCGATCATGTCTCCCCTCATTCTACGTCTTACAAGTGAATGTAATTTAAGGGTCTTCAATCTTTCTTCGTAAGAAAGATTTCTAATGCTATGTATTAATTTAGTCATTCTACGCTGAATGTTTTCTAACGAATTTATGTCCATTCTGTAATATGGAGACCAGAACTGAGCTGCGTAATCTAGGTGAGGCCTTACTAATGATGTATAAAGCTGTAATATAACCTCTGGACTTCTGTTGCTAACACTTCTTGATATAAATCCCAGTAATCTATTTTCCTTATTATGTACGCTTAGGCATTGCTGTCTTGGTTTAAGGTTGCTGCTTACCATCACCCCCAAGTCCTTCTCGCAATCTGTATGGCTAAGTTCTACGTTATTTAACTTATAAATGCTTGGGTTATGGACACTCCCGAGCTTCAGAACCTTGCATTTATCTACATTGAACTGCATCTGCCACTTTTCTGACCACGAATTAAGTTTGTCTAAATCTTCCTGAAGTTCTATGACATCTACGTCTGAATCGATTATCCTACCTATCTTTGTGTCATCAGCGAATTTGCTCATATCACTAGTAATTCCCTCGTCAAGGTCATTTATATATATTATAAATAACAACGGGCCCAAAACCGATCCCTGTGGAACACCACTTGTTACAAGTCCCCATTCGGATTTAACCCCATTTATGCACACCCTCTGCTTCCTATTGGTGAGCCATGACTCGATCCATGAAAACACTTTTCCCCCAATGCCGTGAGCAGCCACTTTCTTTAACAGTCTTTGATGTGGTACTCTATCAAAAGCCTTACTAAAATCCAGATAAACAATATTGAATTCTTTATCATGATCAAATATCTTTTAGGGCAGAAGAAAGGAATTTATAGGCGTATCAAAAGAGGTGAGGGTCATCTTATGAATCAGTATATTGACATTAAGAGGGACGTTAAAAAGGGGATAAGAAAAGCTAAACGGGACTACGAAATTAAAGTTGCTAGGGATTCGAAAACTAACCCAAAAAGTTTTTTCCAGGTGTATAGAACAAAAGTTAGAGATAAGATAGGTCCCCTTAAAAATAATTTTGGGTATCTTACTGACATAGAGAATGAAATGTGCTCTATTTTTAATAATTATTTTCTCTCGGTTTTCACTCAGGAAGACACTAATAATATCCCAAGAATTAGGTATTTTAGTGGGCCTGAAGAAGATAAATTATGTAGTATCACAGTCACTAGCGAAATGGTTATCAAACAGATAGACCAATTGAAGCAAAATAAATCGCCAGGCCCTGATGAGCTTTTTTCAAGGGTTCTTAAGGAATGCAAAATGGAACTCTGTGAACCCTTAACTAACATTTTTAACCTATCTCTTCAAACAGGTGTAGTGTCTGATATGTGAAAGATGGCTAATGTAATTCCTATTTTTAAAGCAGGGGACAAGTCATTACCATCAAATTACTGCCTAATAAGTCTAACATCAATTGTAGGCAAATTATTAGAGTCGATTATAGTTGATAACATAAGAAGCCATCTCGATAGGCAAAATTTGATTAATGATACTCAACATGGATTCACCAGGGGCCGTTCCTGCCTAACTAATTTATTAACTTTTTTTCAGTAAGGCTTTTGAGGCAGTTGATCATGATAAAGAATTAGATATTGTTTATTTGGATTTTAGTAAGGCTTTTGATAGAGTACCACATCAGAGACTATTAAAGAAAGTGGCTGCTCACGGCATTGGGGGAAAAGTGTTTTCATGGATTGAGTCATGGCTCACCAATAGGAAGCAGAGGGTGTGCATTAATGGGGTTAAATCTGAGTGGGGATCTGTAACAAGTGGCGTTCCACAGGGATCGGTTTTGGGCCCGTTGTTGTTTATAATATATATAAATGACCTTGACGAGGGAATTACTAGTGATATGAGCAAATTCGCTGATGACACGAAGATAGGTAGGATAATCGATTCAGACGTAGATGTCATGGAACTTCAGGAGGATTTAGACAAACTCAATTCCTGGTCAGAAAAATGGCAGATGCAGTTCAATGTAGATAAATGCAAAGTTCAAAAGCTCGGGAATGTTCATAACCCTAGCACCTACCAGCTTAATAATGTTGAACTCAGCTGTACAGAGTGCGAAAAGGATTTGGGGGTTATGGTAAGCAGCAACCTCAAACCAAGTCAGCAATGCCTAAGTGTAAGAAATAGCAATAGTTAATTCATAGCATTAGAAATCTTCCGTATGAAGAAAGATTGAAGACCCTTAAATTACATTCACTTGTAAGACGAAGAATGAGGGGAGACATGATCGAGGTATATAAGTGGAAGATGGGTATTAATAAGGGGGATATAAATAAGGTCTTGAGGATATCTCTCCAAGAGAGAACCCGCAATAATGGATTCAAATTGGATAAGTTTAGATTTAGAAAGGATATAGGAAAGTATTGGTTTGGAAATAGGGTAGTTGATGAGTGGAACAGTCTGTCTAGTAGGGTTATTGAAGCTAGGACCTTGGGTAGTTTCAAATTTAGGTTGGATAAATTCATGAGTGAGAGGGGTTGGATTTGAGTGGGACTCACACATGAGTAAATAGAATTGTCAAAGCTTATCTCTTGGGTAGCATTGAAAATTGGATTGAGCAAATGTTCTGTTAGTTGGACGGATTGTGAAGGACCTGCCTAGTATGGGCCAACAGGCCTGCTGCAGTGTTCCTCCTTTCTTATGTTCGACTAGTGGATGGTACCACTATGACCCTGCCTCCTGCTGCTTCACCTCACCTGACTACAGTATATAAGCCACCTCTACGGACATATGCTGACTTTCTACAAGATTGATCCTCTTTAAGGGGGGCTCCTTGTCGTGGTAAAGAGGCTATCAGTCTGAGGAATTGGACCTCTTGGTCTTCTTCCTCAGACCGAACATAATTACCCCCCAATCCCCCCTCCCTTTTCCCATCTTCCCCATCCTCCCTTTTCCCTTTCCTCCTCCTCCTCCTCCTCATCCCTCCCTTATTTCCTTCCCAGTTTTACTCTGGGAGCTTCTCTCCTCAGGCATTCTAGTTTCTAGGTAGGGGGAAGGGTATCATAGTCCATCGCCTGGGGATGTCCTGATCCCTCTCAGGTCACCCGGGGGGTGGCTTTGGGTATCTTTCGGGCGACAGGTGTATCTCTGGAGGCCACCTTTCGGATTCCAGTGGATGTGAGGTTGCTATCCCGGATTGCTGGTTTACTGGCATGAAGGGTAGGGTATGGCACGGGTTCCATGCAGCATCTGCACTACTTGCAGTGTTGAGGTCCTCTTGGGCGGAGGGGGATTTGCGCTCCCTTTCATTCCTCCTAGGACCTATTCCTCCACGTTCCCCCCTTTTTTTATTCTTTTTTTTTATTCTTTTCTTTCTTTTTTTTCTTAAAAATAAAAAAGAAAGAAGTAACCTAACGATGGCTGACCCAATCCATGAACCCACTACCCCCGGGCCCCTTCCTGATACCGCACCCAGTACTGACCCTGCCTCGTTAACGGACAACTCTTCGGACACCTCTCATGCCCCTTTACCTCTTGCTGGTGCCTGTTCGTCACCTGCTTCAGGTACCAGGGACCCAACTGGCCCTTTCGATACGTCTGACCTTCGCTCTTCTCTGACCTTGAGTCCGGCTTCTCCCTCGACGGTGCGGCAATTTTCGAATCGCTTGCCCGTCTCCCATCGGACCACTCCCGGTCCCACACCCAAACGACCAAGACCCACACATGACGATTCGACGCTTCCTTCTCGGTCATCTCAGAAACGACCAGTCACTCACTTCCCTTAAACTCTCTATTTCAAACTACTCAATGGACAAAGTTTTTTACTCTGCGACCGACTTCTCCTAATACCTATCTTTCAGACCATAGTATTGGTAAAGCTCTGCTACACCATGTTGGTAAAGACATCTCATTTCACGCTCTCAAGAGCGGCACTCGCATCATCACGGTCCAGAATGCTGGCCAAGCTCGTGATCTTTCTCTTCTTACAACCATAGATTCTGCTCCTGTTACTATTGACAAGCACCATTCCCTCAATTCTTGTTGTGGTTCTGTCATTTTGCCCCACACCATTGTCCAACGGAATTTCCAGACATGTGGTGATGACATTTTCGAGCAGCTTGAGCTCCAAGAACTCCCTATCCTTAAAGTTGACACTTTTGTCCTCCCTGCCAATAAGCGAAGACGTTATCCTTGCAATATAGCTCGTTTAACATTTGACTGCCGTGAACTACCACCTTCAGTTTACATTGCAGGTCAACGTTTACAAGTCCGAAAGGTGACCCCTACACTGCAACAGTGTAGAAACTGCTGGCGTTTTGGTCATCCAGCGAAATATTGCAGGTCCATGGCCGAATGCCCAGTCTGTGGTGCTGACGACCATGCCAGTTCTTCTTGTACTCTCCCTCCCTCTTGCCTTAACTGTCATGAGGCACATCCATCATATTCTCGCTGTTGTCAGGTTTACCTGAATGAGCGGGAAATTCATTGTCTCAAACAGGCGGAAGGCTTCTCATATGCTATGGCTGTCTCTCATCTACTCCTTCAAGGGAGACTTCCCCGTATTTCCTATTCGAATTGCTAAACGTCGCCCCACTTCTTGGGTCCCAACTTCCACGGCTTCCTCTGTAGTCGCCTCATCCTCAATCACCCCTGTCTCGAATCCTTTTGATATTCTTGGCTCCGAGGTCCCTACCTCGGCTTCCCATACTATCCACACTCCTTCCTCTATTCACTCGCACAATTCTGAGTCTACACAATTCTGAGTCTACACAGTTCTGAGTCTACACGTCCTCGTCCTTCACCTAAACCTCAGCGCCCCCCCTCTTATAAGCCCGGCAAAAAATCCCTATTGCCAGGTTCTTCGCCTCCGACTAGTTCTGTAACGTGTGTGGAGGTTCATCCTCCTCCTCATACACTACCTTCATCCCCTGTCCCCTCCTAAGTCCCTACGACAGTTTCCTCTTCTATCTCCTCGTCCTCTACTTTAGTACAGTCTATAGACTCCCTGATAGTTTCTTCCATTTCTAATGTAGTCTCACATTCTGCATCTTTGACTTCCGAAACACTGGAAGCTATTGCAGAATATATTTCAGAGACTGGGCCGATGATGGACACTACTCCATCTGAGGTTCCTCATCTCTCTTCTTCGTGTCAACCCCCCCCCCTTCCTTCACAACGTCCTCCTCCCTCTCTGATTACAGGTCTTCCGCTGCCTCCACACTTGGACTTTTCTAACCCTAGTCCATAGCTTCCTCTCACTTCCACTTCTATCTTTTTCTCCATAAATCATGGCTTATTTGCAGTGGAATATCCGAGGCCTCAGGGGTAACAGGGGTGAGCTTCAGGTGTTGCTCTCCCAGTTTTCCCCTATTGGGGTCTGTTAGCAAGAACCCAAATTACAATCCACTGTTATCAGGCCCTTTTCAGGCTATAATTTGTTATATTCATCGGATCCTTTTTCCGATGGAACCTTTAATGAAAGTGCTCTTCTTATACGCACTGGTGTTCCATACCGTCAGCATTACACCGCAGCCTTTATATCTCTCCCCTTCGCGGGCATTGTCTATCCCAGATATTGATTTTCTGGTTTCTTCCTTATCGCCACCCCTTCTATTACTTGGCGATTTTAACGATTTTAACGCACACCACTTTCTCTGGGGAGGGTCGCACTGTGACTCCTGTGGCATTCAGTTGGAGGCATTTCTTGCTTCTCTTCCCCTCCATGTTTTAAATACGGGTACTCCTACCCATTTTGATCCCGAAGTTCCATGAGTGTGGGTCTGATGCAGAAGGCATGGGCATATCATTTATTGCCTTCTCAAAGTCATGTGGTGTTAGGATAATATCAGAGATGTTTGAATGGACCAAATTCTTAGTCTCGGTCATAAAAAAATTACTTAGGTCGTCAACTCTTTGTCTGGTTAGCGGCTCATTAAATACTGAATTATACCGGGACTTCAGTAACTCATTTCCTTGCTGTCATGTGTAAGTCCAATCTCATCTAAGTAGGGGCCCAATACTGGATGTTGTTCTCGACTTAGATTTGGCATAATAAAAGAAGATTTTTGGGTTTCTTTCAGTTTCATTGATGGCTTTAAGTTCTTCCTGCATTTCTTGTCTCCTGTAAGATTCTTTAACCTTAAGTTCGATAACTGCTATTTCGCTGACCAGGGCCTCCCTGTGATTCTTCGTTTTCGCCTGTATAGAGAGAGTCTCTCTCTCTTTCTAGTTTACATCTTCTCTTCCTTTTCCTTCCTTTTTCTCGGTGCCCCGTGGACTGGTGGCAAAAGCTTTTGCTTCACACGGTGAGGGTCCGGGTTCGATTCCTGGCAATGGGGTGGAAATATTGAGCATGTTTCCTTACAGTGGTTGTCCATGTTCACCCATCAGTAATAATGGGTACCTGGGTGTTAGTCGACTGGTGTGGCTCTCATCGTGGGACAAAATTGAACTAATTTGCCGAAAATTTTCTGCATAACAAGTGGCTTTCTATATAGTAGTATGTCACTGATGTCATCTAGGCCTGTATACCTTGTACCTGTACTTGTAGTAAACAAATATATTATTATTATAATATAATATTATTAAAGGAATATGCCTTGAGCATACCTCAAGTGCCACAGAGTTAATTTTTTCCAGACATAGGCTTGGATCTGTGTTGCTTAGGATAACTTCCTAGCTTGTTTCGTTTAGGACATGGTTGACTTGGTCTCACCGTATGTTTTTGTTATTGAAGATGAATTTGATGAAGGCACACTCATGACTGATTACATTCTGTTAGTCTGGGGCCCTGCGCAAACATGTCTGTACCTCTTGTTAGCTCTATTATTTGCTGGTTTAAGGTGAATTTGGTGCAGATTTAATAGCTCGTGTGTGTGTAGCTCTGCTACAGCATTACTTGCTACATTCCTCCATTTTAGGCGTCTTAGGCTGAAGTCCCCCAGAAGCAAGATGTTAGGGGCAGGAGCTAGAAGATTTTCCAGACAGTGGTCAACTTTCTAAAGCTGGTATTGGGATTGTTGGGAAGTTGCATCTGGAGGCTTGTATATAACAACAATGACAAGGTTTTGGTTCTCGATCTTTACTGCCAAAACATGAACAACATCATATGAGGGGTTTAGTAGTTCCGAGCATATCAGTGACACTGACGCACAGGCCAGCCCTCCCCATCCCTTTTTGCCTGCTCACTCTCTCGTATCTATATAGGTTATAACCTCAGATCCATATATTTAATTGTCAAAGTGATCCTTTATGTGGGTCTCTGTGAAAGCTGCAAACATTGCGTTTGACTCTGTATATTTTCAAAGATGAATGTCGTCGTAGTGATGGTATGTTGTGGGAATTTTTTTTCTGGCATTAATATCTGTTGTTTTGGAGTGGAGGCCACTGTGCCTCAGCTCCAGGAGTGAATTGAGTTGATGTACGATTTCTGTCATTTCTTGCCTGCTCTTTTTCCTTCCTGGCGCTAAAAAAAACCTCTTTCTCTGGAGTGGTTGTGGCTACCCTTGTTTACCCATTGTATGAATGTTCTGTATCTTCTTGTTCCCTTTAGGTGGTGTGCCTGACAATATAAGTTATAGCATTGTCTTTCTTGGACTGAAGAGCGACACATTTCAAAGTGGGAAAAACTTACAGGAAGAAGAGTTGTATTCTCCTGCTGTCATATGGGCACAGCATTTTCTGGGGTGGTCAAAGTTGCACGCCCGAACTGTTTTTCCAGATATTCCATGCCTATACCTTAGGCATAGAATTTGCATAGATTTGATAACTGCTTGCCATGGTTTTTCGTGGTTTCATTCTCTACTGGTGCATTTTTTTCGGACTCCCCGCTGTCTACAGGACCTGTTCTAACAAGGGTGCCTCCACCAGTTTTTACTGGCGTCATCCCCTTTTTTTACCATCTCCAGTTGTATTGTTATTTTGTATCTTTGGGGTTTGCTTAGAAGCAGTGAGTAATGAAAGAAAACTAATTTTCAAAATACTGCTGCTTCATTTGTTAGTAGGTGGTGATATACTGTGTTTAACACTCCCATTACAATAATAAATAATGAACTAATTAGTACTCTGTTATTTATACATGTCTGCTTCTCATGTGAAATTGTTTATCTCTTTGCATTATTCTAGAATTATTATAGAATTTTCTTGTACAAAACAATGATTAGTTTACTTTTCTGACTATTTATAACACTCCTTTATAGATCTGCCTTTTTTTAATTTTCCACCTACATATGTAAGGTTTAGAAGGATAGTTTTTATTACAATTGACACTTGTTTACGAAGCCTATATGCATGTTTAATGACTCTTTTTGCATGTATAGTTAATTATAAGTCTTTAGTATTTTAATTATTGTATATAAATTAAAATTAATTTAATTAAAAAAATTTGAACACCAGTGCATAGCTTTATTTTTGCAACTGCAAATAGGTATTTATATTAATTATATTCCGTCTTTCAGGCAGCAGAGAAGATTTTGAAGGCAGCCTTGTATCAAGAAGACCGATGCAGAGCAGTAACCTTTCAGAAGGGTCGACTAGGACATTCATTAGTCAGTATAGCATCAAGTTTAAAATCAAATAACATATCTTCACTTGTATCTGATTTAGATATTCGTGTTGGTTATCACAGTGCATTGAGGTATCCCTCTTTGGATGGATGTCCTTGTGACCGCTACACTGACACTGATGCCACTTATATGGTAAGCAAAACAGATCAATTAATGGAAGTACTCAGACCTCTCTTTAAAAACCTGTAGGATTATTTGATATATGACTGTTAAGTATATTAAGGTTGAAGAAATTATTAAACATTATAGTAAAAAAAAGTATCTTCAGTGTTTGCAGTTACTCTTGTTCAGTTAAATAGTTCTAAATGATATTCTTTCCATTTTATATGGGACATAAATGTGAGAAGTGGTAAGGGAGAAAACATTTGTGTACGAGAGTTTTTTCTACTATGTAGGAGTGATATATATGGAGGGTGGAATATATGGAGAGTAAAACAAAAAGAGGCTGAAATAATTTTGAGGGAGTAAAAGAGGAGAGCTAATAAGAGAGTGGGTGAGACTTTATTTACTTTAATTAATATCTTTATTATGCACCCCATACCCATCATGCGGCCGGTAGTCAAAAAAAATATAGAGGTACATATTGGGTCCAGGGACTGGGCCCCAAAGTTTTGATAGATAAACAAGTTACAAAGGCAATGAAAGATTCACACATCTACACCTGATCAGGGGTACATAATGGGTCCAGGGATAAACCAGTTTTGCTGAGAATAAGAAAAAGTTTTAGATTGAGAGCAATAAGCTGAGAAAGCTTAGAGAACAAATGAATTTTACATTTAAAAAAAAAAAGAGGGAAGTCATTAGACGGGGAGATGGAGGTACTGGGAAAATGGAGGAATATTTTATGGAGTTGTTGAATGCTAATGAATAGAGGTAGTGATTTCTTGCATTGGACAGAGAGGTATAACATCTTTCTGAAGGAAAAGGCAGATGTGAATGTGGGAAAGTGTGTAGAATGAAAAAGGGAAAAGCACTTGAATAAATGGGATTAAGATAGGAACGTTGAAAGCAGATGGGAATGTAGTTTTGGAGTAGTTGGTGTATTTATTCTCTATATACATGAAAGGAGAGAATTGGCATTGTTAGGGGAGAGGTTAGCAGGGGCTGTTACCCGGGGGCTGTGCTTTCTAGAGAGACCTGAAGTAGATTGTAGAACATAAAAATAGTGGATCACTTCAGCAAGTCTGCTGCACAATGTTGAGCAGGACCAACTCACACCTACACCTACTCATATTTGTCCTACCAATTTTTTAAAGCTACCCAAAATTATCACTTCTTCTCTTAAGCAAAAATTACTTTATAAAAAAAGCATACCATTTGAAAATGCTTTTAATCTTAAGAACATAAGAACATACAGGAGGAACACTGCAGCAGACCTGCTGGCCCATACTAGGCAGGTCCTTCACAATCCATCCCACTAACAGAATATTTGCTCTACCTAATTTTCAATGCTGCCCAAGAAATAAGCTTTGATAATTCTATTTACTTCATGTGCAAGTCCCACTCAAATCCAACCCCTCTCACTCATGAATTTATCCATCCTGAATTTGAAACTACCCAAGGTCCTAGCTTCAATAACCCTACTAGGCAGACTATTCCACTCATCAACTACCCTATTTCTAAACCAATACTTTCCTATATCCTTTCTAAATCTAAACTTATCCAACTTGAATCCATTAATGCCCATTTTCCACTTGTATACCTCGATCATGTCTCCCCTCATTCTACGTCCTACAAGTGAATGTAATTTTAGGGTCTTCAATCTTTCTTCATACGGAAAATTTCTAATGCTATGTATTAATTTAGTCATTCTACGCTGAATGTTTTCTAACGAACTAATGTCCATTCTGTAATATGGAGACCAGAACTGAGCTGCGTAATCTAGGTGTGGCCTTACTAATGATGTATAAAGCTGTAATATAACCTCTGAACTTCTGTTGCTTACACTTCTTGATATAAATCTCAGTAATCTGTGAGCCTTATTACGTACGCTTAGGCACTGCTGTCTTGGTTTAAAGTTGCTGCTTACCATAACCCCCAAGTCCTTCTCGCAATCTGTATAGCTAAGTTCTACGCCATTCAACTTATAAGTGCTTGGGTTATGGACACTCCCGAGCTTCAGAACCTTGCATTTATCTACATTGAACTGCATTTGCCACTTTTCTGACCACGAATTGAGTTTGTCTAAATCGTCCTGAAGTTCCCTGACATCTACGTTTGAATAAATTATCCTACCTATCTTCGTGTCGTCGGCGAATTTGCTCATATCACTAGTAATTCCCTCATCAAGGTCATTGATATATATTATAAACAACAATGGGCCCAAGACGGATCCCTGTGGAACGCCACTTGTTACAGATCCCCACTCGGATTTAACCCCATTTAAGCACACTCTCTGCTTCCTATTGGTGAGCCATGACTCAATCCATGACAGCACCTTTCCCCCAATTCCGTGAGCTGCCACTTTCCTTAACAGTCTCTGGTGCGGTACTCTATCAAAAGCCTTACTAAAGTCTAAATAAACAATATCGAATTCTTTATCGTGATCCACAGCCTCAAAAGCTTTACCGAAGAAAGTTAATAAATTAGTTAGGCAGGAACGGCCCCTCGTGAATCCATGCTGAGTATCGTTAATCAAATTATGTTTATCGAGATGGTTTCTTATAATATCAGCTATAATTGACTCTAGTAATTTGCCTACAATTGAGGTCAGGCTTATTGGGCGGTAATTTGAG
Source organism: Cherax destructor (assembly GCA_009830355.1). Lineage (NCBI taxonomy): Eukaryota > Metazoa > Arthropoda > Malacostraca > Decapoda > Parastacidae > Cherax > Cherax destructor. The sequence continues at coordinate 38,171 of WNWK01014036.1, forward strand.
GGTAGTGACTTGTCCCCTGCTTTAAAAATAGGAATTACATTAGCCATCTTCCACATATCAGACACTACACCTGTTTGAAGAGATAAATTTAAAATGTTACTTAATGGTTCACAGAGTTCCATTTTGCATTCCTTAAGAACCCTTGCAAAAAGCTCATCAGGACCCGGCGATTTATTTTTTTTCAGTCGGTCTAGTTGTTTCATAACCATTTCTCTAGTGACTGTGATATTACATAATTTATCTTCTTCTGGGCCTCTGTAAAAATTAATTACTGGGATATTATTAGTGTCTTCCTGTGTGAAAACTGATAGAAAATCATTGTTAAAAATAGAGCACATATCATTCTCCTTGTCAGTAAGATGCTCAGAGTTATTTTTAAGGGGACCTATCTTATCTCTTAACTTTTGTTCTACAAACCTGGAAAAAAACTTTTTGGGTTAGTTTTTGAATCCCTAGCAACTTTTATTTCATAATCTCGTTTAGCTTTTCTTATCCCCTTTTTAACGTCCCTCTTAATGTCAGTATAATGATTTATAAGATGACCCTCACCTCTTTTTATGCGCCTATAAATTCCTTTCTTCTGCCCTAAAAGATATTTGAGCCTATTATTCATCCATTTTGGGTCAATTCTACTTGATCTAATTTCTTTATACGGGATAAATGTTCTTTGGGCAGCCTGTATAGTGTTCAGAAAACTGTCATATTGATAGCACTCTTCGTTACCCCAGTCCACAGATGATAAGTGTTCTCTAAGCCCATTGTAATCTGCTAAGCGAAAGTCAGGGACCATTACTGAATTATCCCTACTGTCATACATCCATTCAATGTTAAAGGTAATTGATTTGTGGTCGCTTGTGCCGAGTTCCTCTGTAATTTCTAAATTAATAACAAGGGTTTCCTTGTTTGCAAGAACCAAGTCAAGTAGGTTATTTTCCCTTGTAGGTTCTGTCACAAACTGCTTCAAAAAACAATCCTGAACTACTTCTAAAAAGTCGTTAGATTCAAAATTCCCTGTCAAGAAATTCCAATCAATTTGACTAAAGTTAAAGTCCCCTAGAATTACTACGTTATCATGCCTTGTGGCCTTAACAATTTCCTACCAGAGTAGTCTCCCTTGTTTCCTATCTAAGTTTGGAGGACGGTATATCACGCCTAAAATCAATTTTTCACACCCCTCTGAAAATTCTATCCAGACAGACTCTGTATGCATTATTTCAGACTTTATACCCACTTTTATGCAACAATTTAAATGATCACGAACATAGAGTGCCACACCACCCCCCTTCCCGATACTTCTGTCTACTTGGAACAATTTAAAACCCTGAATGTGACATTCAGCAGGCATGTCCCGATTTTTCATATTAAACCATGTCTCAGTTATTGCAAAAACATCAATATTACCCGCACTAGCAAGTAATCTCAACTCGTCCATCTTATTCCTAGCACTACGACTATTGGTGTAATATACATTTAAAGACCCTACTTTCACTTTACCCTTCCTGCTCATTTCTGTTTTCCACTATACCTATTACTGTCCTTGTCACCTTGTGCCACTGGCTTTCCAGTATCAACCTTATTCTGTCTATTACTAGTTCCCCTAGAACTCATAATATTAATACACTGGGATTTCACTGTTTTTTCCCCAAAACCCATACTACTAACTTTTTCTAGTTTAAAGCCCTAACAGCTCCCTCCACTGCAGTTGCCAGTGCCCCCACCCCAGACCTGGATAAGTGAACCCCATCCCTGGCATACATGTCATTTCTACCATAGAAGAGGTCCCAGTTGTCAATGAATGTTACTTCATTTTCCTTACAGTATTTGTCCAGCCAGCAATTGACACCAATTGCCCTGGACAGCCATTCATCTCCAACTCCTTTCCTTGGCAAAATACCAAATATGACAGGGTTCCCACCCTTCTTCCTAATTATGTCTATAGCTGACCTATACCTGCTAGTCAGGTCCTCGAGTGTTGCCACAATGTCCACCCCAGAGGTTATGGGCTGAGGGTCATCTGAGTTGTCGTCAGTATTTGAAGAAATTCCTCGATCATTAGTGGCCACATTGGTCTCAAATCCACTAAACTCGGATTCTATATTTTCCTCGAATAAGAGAGTGTTAATACGATGGGGATTGAGTAAATCATCGGGGTTTGCCACGATGTTGACCAAAGTTGGTGCTGAAACTAACTGGTGCTTCCATGAGGTACCAAAGGGTCCAATTTTTTTTTGTACTGCACACACTGAGTACACAGATCCATTCTCTCATGTCTACACCAGTCAGGCTTATCACGCTAAATTTGAAAGCAGGAAAAATAAAACGTCGATCTACGTTTGGAGCGCTAGCGGTAAGAAAGGAGAACTGCATTTGGACAGCTAAGGGGTTAAACTTGAAATAGTGATATAAGTCTTTGAGGAAGCTAATGAACTGTCTAAATTATCAAGCTTATGGTAATGAATATTTTAGGAGTAACTTTCATCCTTTAACACTGGGTAAAGATAATTACATCATAAATTGTGGAAAGGTGAAGATGACTAGAGGAAAGACACAAACGAAAAATTATCTAAATGTATTTTATTTTATTCAAATAGTAAATGTGCTAGAAATAAGACTGACGCATTACATTAGGTTGCATGTGCAGGAAACATTGATTTTTATTGCAATAATAGATGTATGGATTAATTTGAAGAGTTGAAACATGACTGCCAAGTGCCACATTCAGAGATTTAGGGAAGGGGGCATGGTGGCACTATATGTTTGAAAAAACATAAATTATTTTATATAAACAGGTATAAAAATCGAAGGAATCGATTCAGAATTTCTAGAGGGAAGTTAAAAAATTATTTTAGGTGTAATACACCTAAAGGGAGACTTCTTTGGGACAAAACTGTTAGTGTTTCAAGGCATAACATTGTAATAGTAGGGGATTTTAATTTTACTAAATTGATTAGACTTCTTTGATAACTTGCAATCCAGGGATTTTGTAGAATATATATAGCTCAGGATTGCCTAGTCACAGAGCCCTATTTGGCTGACAATAATCCTAGGGAAGGAGGGTTCCTAGGGTTTTGCAGACATCATATATATAGTCGGTGTCCTGTAGCTTAGTTGGTAGCGTACTTGGTTCACACATTGAGTGTCTGTGGTTCAGTTCCCGATACGTGTGGAAATATTGGTCGTGTTTCCTTACACCTGCTGTCTATGTTCATCTAGCAGCAAGTAGGTACCTGGGTGTTAGCCGACTGGTGTGGGTCGCATTCTGGGAAACAAGATTAACCTAAGTTGCCCAAAATGCTCTGCATATCCAGATGGTTCTTTTATAGCATGTCACTGATGTCAGCTAGGTCTGTATACGTTACAATATGTAGAAACGAAGCTTATTATTATTTATTATTATTATTATTATTATTATTATTATTATTATTATTATTATTATTGTACAAGGGCAAAGGGGATAAAAGAGAAAGTAAGAATTTTAGGGAAATTAGCCTGTTGAGTATACCAGTGTATGGTAGACTTAATACTGAAATAAATATGTTTACGGCTTTCACAGAGACCCACATAAAGAATCACTTTGACAACGAAAAATAGATCCTAGTCTATATAACCTATATAGATGCGACAGAGTAAACAGGCAACACGGGAGGGCTGGCATGTATGTCACAGAGTCACTCATTTGCTCGGAACTACTAAACACTTCAAACGATATAGTTGAAGTTTTGGCAGTAAAGATCGAAAACCAAAACCTTTTCATTGTGGCTGTATACAAGCCACTACTTCCCAACAATTCCTGGAACAGCTTTACAAAATTGACTACTATCTGGATAATCTTTCAACTGCCCCAAATAATGTTTTAGCAGAGATAACCCAAAGGGGGCAGCTCAGACGAAAATTCACACACCCATGAGCTATTAAATCTCTGCAACAAATTAAATTTAAACCAGCAAATAACAGAGCCAACAAGACTGGAAAATACACTAGACTTGATCTTCACAAACAATGATTATCTGATATGGAATATAACAGTATCAAAGATAATACACTCAGACCACAACATAATATAGGTACAGACATGTATGCACAGGACTCCTCGCAAGCAAAAGGTGACCAGTTATGAAGGTGCCTTCACCAAATTCAACTTCAATAACAAAAACATACAGTGGGATCAAGTCAGATATGTTCTAAATGAAATAAGCTGGAAAGATATCCTAAACAACACGGATCCCAACCTTTGCCTAGAAAGAATTAACTCTGTGGCACTTGAGGTATGCTCAAGGCACATTATTTTAAGAAAAAGGAACAGAAGATGTAAACTAGAAAGAAAGACACGCTCCCTATACAGGCAAAGACGAAGAATCACAGCTGCTGAAAGGGGATAATATATCTAAAATACAAAGGGAGGCACTGGTCAGAGAAATAGCAAATATTGAACTTAAGCTTAAGGAATCATACAGGAGACAAGAAACTCAGGAAGAACATAAAGCCATCAATGAAATTAGAAAAAAAATATTTCTTTTCTTATGCCAAATCTATGGCTAAAACAACATCCAGTATTGGGCCCCAGCTTAGACGAAATGAGACTTACACAGATATGACTCAGTGTTTAGTGAGCCGTTAACAAGAATAAGAGTCGAAAATCTTAAAGAAATTGTATAACCAAGACTCAAAATTTGGTCAATTAAAAAATCTCAGATATTATCCTAACACCACAAGATTTCGAAAAAGCAATAAATGACATACCAATGCACCTGGATGATATATGATGGATAGGGGAGCAATATGTCAAATACAGCAAATACATATACGAAAACTTGGTAGGTTACTTAAAGCAATAAAGAGTCTCTATATAGTGAGACTCAAGTTAGTGTACGTAGGAGAGAGGGATATTATTTTCCAGTAAAAGTAGACCTTAGACAGGGATATGTGATATCACTTTGGTTGTTTAACATGTTTATAGATGGGGTTGTAAAAGATGTGAATGCTGGAGTGATGGTGAGAGGTGTGGGAAAAGATAATGAATCTAATAAAAAGTAGTTGTGCAGGGGCTTTTTTTCTATCTCGCCATTTGTATGGTTTCATACACGGAAGGAGCGTGCATCATTGCATAACTCCTATTCTCACCTTGCACACTGACAGATCATACACTACCTTCCTTGACCTTAAATCTGCTTTTGATGTAGCCAACTAACATGTAATCATTAGTGAACTTGCCAGAATGGATGTAGGAGGATGGCTTCTCTGCCGGATTAAAGGCTACCTCTCCAACAGAAAGTCTTCTGTTATTCTTGGAGCATAGAAGTTATAAATTAGACACATATGCAACACTTGGGTATCTTTATTGAGGAAATGTTATGTTAATTTCCCCTATTTATCATCAAGGTTCTACATGTACTAGCATAGGGTATTTACTTAAAAGGTCTTAGGGTAAAAGGAGGACATTTATAGGCTAAAATGATACTTACTCAGGTTTAGCTGCTGCATCTGAAACTTATTGGTCCTTTAACATTCTTCTCAAAAGGTTATTTAAACCAACATTATAAAAATAGAACTATATTAAGAAGTATATACATATAATGTACAGGTCTCCACTCCTAAACATATAATCAGCCTTTCCCAAAGCACATGGCTCAGCTGCCACCTTCAACTCTCTTTTTCTCAACATTTCTTAACCCTCCAGTGTCTTGATACACTGAAGATCACTGAATGTCATAGTAACATCGATCTACAACCCTCCCCATTACCTTTTGGGCACTCATTCAGCCCTGAAGCCAAGTTAAAATCAGCCAACAACAACACCAGCTCACTCCAGCAGCCATGTTTTTCTCCAGGAAGGGATTGTGGGAAGCCAGAGTCTCTCCAAGCTCCTCCCCCTCAAAACATAAACACATCACTTTGCACATCCTCTCAACATATCTTATGTTATTACAATGAGACATGCAACTTATAATTAGTACTTAATAAAATGTGTGCATTATTTATATAACCTATTATATTGAGAGATCAGGTAATTCAGCTCTTAAGTTTATAAGGATGGCCAAGCCTTTTAAACTCCCCTAAGCAGTACTTCTGATTAATTCAATATAATTAGGCATTCATGTTATTTAATTACAACAATACATGCTGGGCTCCATAGCCCCCATAACAAGTCCATAATACCCCATAACAGGAAACGTTTCGCCACACAGTGGCTTCATCAGTCCAATACAAAGTAGAAAGGTGTAAAAAGAGGAGGAGTTTGAGGTAATCAGTCCCTCAGCCTGGAGTCGATGTGTTCAGTCCATCAATCTTGTAGAAAGTACAGCATATGTCCGTAGAGGTGGCTTATATACTGTAGTCAGGTGAGGCGAAGCAGCAGGAGGCGGGGTCATAGTGGTACCATCCACTAGTCGAAGTAGGTCTTCGTCCAAAGGTTGGACGATTAGCTTTGCTGATGATATAATGATTCACAGCACCAGATTCTCCAACACCCAAAACATCCTTAATCATGTACTAGCCTTGTGTCAGGGCGTGGGGTCCTGACAAGATACTCAACAGGTGTCCTCCACGACAGAAAGGCGCAGGTCGCCAGATCCGGTTGTTTGATGGGTTTCGACTAGAATATGTAACCAGGTACAGTTGCTTAGGCTTTGAGGTCCCATTAGTTGGACTTGATGCAACGAAACTTTATCGCCAGTACAAAGAAAGGCTGAGAGCACTTAGAGTTGTGGCAGGTTTTCACCCCTGGTATTGTGCTAATATTAAAATTGTGAAAATCATGCATTTTGCTTATATTAGATCATTGTTTGATTATGCGCACCACTACTTACTCTTGTGTCTGACTGGAAGCTTGGTGGGCTGAAAAAAACTTCAGAACAAAGCAATGTGGATCATCCTAGGACGCCCTCATACTGCCAAAATTTTAAATGTGAGGAAAGAACTTGATATTTCAAGCATCAGAGATCGTGTTACTGAAAGAAATATCCTCTTTGGGGTCAATATGCTCAGTCAAGCCCATACAAACCCCTGCACAGAAGCCCTCCAAACTTTCCTCAGCACTGGTGAACACTCCTCCAGATGGATCGAAAAAACTGGAGCTGACCTCTGTATGAGCAAGAGCATCACTTCCCTGCTCCATGGGATATTACCCCATTCCAAGCTACCATTCCCCCATTTCCCCCCAAAAAACTTGTTATATCACAACCAAAGCTTCGTCTTGAAGCCAAACATGATGCCTTAAGCTGTACTGATAACTTAGTCACAATGTACACTCTTTCACAAATTATTTATGTTGATGGTTCTGTTCATCAATCCACTGGAGCAGCTGATAGTGCTGCTGTTGTCATACAAAGTGATGGCTCTCATAAGAAAATTGGAGCACACATCAATAACTGGGCCTCTACCCTTCAAACAGAACTGTTTGCCATACTCCTTGCACTCAAATGCGTCCATGTATCGAATGTCGACAATCTAATTGTAACTGAGTCTCTGTCATCTATAAATGCTCTCAATTTATTAAGTATAAATTATGGCATGCTTGTATCAGAAGCCAGACACAGGTGTGGTAGGATTGTGGACAGTGGAGTCAGAGTGCACATGCTGTGGATTCCATCTGAACTGATGAACTGGCTAAGTTATGCGCTTTCAAAGAGGGAGTAGATTACAATCTTGGGTTGTCAGTTAGCAGTTTGAGAACAATAATACGAAAAGAACTTCAACTGAACTTTATTGACTTATGACTGAGGGAGATTGACACCAGTCAGTCCATGTGTATGGTGCATCCAAGAAAACAAGGTTACAAGTATCTTTGGCAGGTTTAATCACCACCACCAGATGTAAACCAAACGAAATGTAAACTTGGCCAGATGGACTACTGTCACACCCTGCGTCAGTATGTACTGGAGTGCGATAAAAATGAATGAATTCAGAGACAACTCACTCAGAAATGTTCCGGATATGTCAAAGTATTTTATCCACAGTTGTATATTACAAACCATTCTGTAAAAATACTCTGACTTTGTCCACTGTAAATAAAGCTTATATTTGCATTAATAACTCATTGCAATTTTGATCTGGTGAAGACGTGTGAATGGTTTATTGCCTTTGTAACTTGTTCAGCTATCAAAACTTTGGGGCCCAGTCCCTGGACCCATAAAGAACCTCTGCAATCTTTATGACTTCCGCTTACAGGATGGGTATGGGATGCATAATAAAGACATTAAACTAACTAGTTGCAAAGATAGGTACACAAATTTTGATATAAAAGAAGGAAATTGAAAGTTAAGATATGAAAGAGCTAGGTGATGAGAATATAAAAAATATTGGCAATGAGAGATTGAATATTAGACAGGAGAGAAGGAGTATGAAGGAAGTAAATGAGCTCATATATTTGGGAATGGGCTTGTCGACAGATGGTTCTATTAGAGATAGGGTGAACCATAGAACTGACAGAGGGAACAGAGGTAGGTGGTGTATGGAAGCATCAATGGAGACGAAGAACTTTAGCCATTCAGGCAAAAAAGGGAAATATTCCAGAGTATAGTTCTACCAACATTGTTGCATGGGTGTGAAGCATGGGTTTTAAATGTTGCAGAAAAGAGGAGGCTAGAGGCAGTGAAGATGTGTTATTTGAGAGTAATGTATTTTGAGAATATTATCCAGAGAATTTGGAGCTTGGTGATTAGGAGGTGAATAATTACTATTTTAAGACTTGAGAACCTGACCCCACTGATTTATGCAGTGTCTGTACTATTTTAAGTCTTGAGAACCTGACCACACTGATTTATGCAGGGTATGTACTATTTTAAGTCTTGAGAACCTGACCACACTGATTTATGCAGGGTATGTACTATTTGAGGACTTGAGAACCTGACCACACTGATTTATGCAGGGTATGTACTATTTGAGGACTTGAGAACCTGACCACACTGATTTATGCAGGGTCTGTACTAGTTTAAGACTTGAGAACCTGACCACACTGATTTACTCTAGGTCAGTACTATTTTAAGATTTGAGAACCTGACCCCACTGATTTACTCTAGGTCAGTACTATTTTAAGATTTGAGAACCTGACCACACTGATTTACTCTAGGTCAGTACTATTTTAAGATTTGAGAACCTGACCACACTGATTTACTCTAGGTCAGTACTATTTTAAGATTTGAGAGCCTGACCCCACTGATTTACTCTAGGTCAGTACTATTTTAAGATTTGAGAACCTGACCCCACTGATTTACTCTAGGTCAGTACTATTTTAAGATTTGAGAACCTGACCACACTGATTTACTCTAGGTCAGTACTATTTTAAGATTTGAGAACCTGACCACACTGATTTACTCTAGGTCAGTACTATTTTAAGATTTGAGAGCCTGACCCCACTGATTTACTCTAGGTCAGTACTATTTTAAGATTTGAGAACCTGACCACACTGATTTACTCTAGGTCAGTACTATTTTAAGATTTGAGAACCTGACCACACTGATTTACTCTAGGTCAGTACTATTTTAAGATTTGAGAGCCTGACCCCACTGATTTACTCTAGGTCAGTACTATTTTAAGATTTGAGAACCTGACCACACTGATTTACTCTAGGTCAGTACTATTTTAAGATTTGAGAACCTGACCACACTGATTTACTCTAGGTCAGTACTATTTTAAGATTTGAGAACCTGACCACACTGATTTACTCTAGGTCAGTACTATTTTAAGATTTGAGAACCTGACCACACTGATTTACTCTAGGTCAGTACTATTTTAAGATTTGAGAACCTGACCACACTGATTTACTCTAGGTCAGTACTATTTTAAGATTTGAGAACCTGACCACACTGATTTACTCTAGGTCAGTACTATTGTAAGATTTGAGAACCTGACCACACTGATTTACTCTAGGTCAGTACTATTGTAAGATTTGAGAACCTGACTCCACTAATATATGACCTTTCATGAGCACAAGAAGTAGCCACAATATATATTACTGCATTAAGTGATTATAATAGTTGATTGTTACAGTATATGGTGTGTTTATGTTTGTGATTGTTACAGTACAAGGTGGATTTTAATTTTCTTAAATATCCCTTGTGTTAATGTATTGTGCTGTGTACTGTATTGTCTTCTGTTTTCTAATAATGTTTCTGTACTGTATGTGTTCTGTCTTACCATAATGTTTATGGAATGTTTATTATAATGTTTGTGACTGAAATATGTATAATGTCTATGATATGTATTTTTTTTTTAAATTTTGTGATAAGTATTGGGCACACAACTCTATTCTTTTGTGCTATTCTGAATGTTGTAATATACTTCTCTAGCAACTCCTTCTTCTGTATAAATTACTAAATTTAAAAAGAAAAACGAAAGTTTTTCTTTATAGGTCACCCTGTCTGGGTGGGATATGGCCCGTTTGTTAAAAAAGAACGTCTCTATAAAATGATTTTGGTATATATATATATAATGTAATGACTTAATATGTAGTACGTATTGTGTATTATTGACTCTGAAGTAATACAATACGTCTGCTTAATTAAAGCTTTAGATCACTGGAAGACTAATATGACCTGTTCAACACCAGTCAAGAATACTGTGTATACTGTATACTATACATACACTTGTCAGTGTATACTGTATATACTGAGACACACTTGTCAGTGTATACTGTATATACTGAGACATACACTTGTCAGTGTATACTGTATATACTGAGACATTCACTTGTCAGTGTATACTGTATATACTGAGACATACACTTGTCAGTGTATACTGTATATACTGAGACATGCACTTGTCAGTGTATACTGTATATACTGAGACATGCACTTGTCAGTGTATACTGTATATACTGAGTCATACACTTGTCAGTATATAATGAGAGACATACACTGAGACATATTCTTCTCAGTGTATATGCTGAGACATATGCATTTAAATGTCTATGTTTTTTGGTGTATATGCAGACATACTTGTTAGTGTATATGCTGAGAGACATACACTTCTCAGTGTATATACTGAAAGATGTATGCTTGTTAGTGTATGTGTTGAGATATATATATTGTCAGTGTATATGGTGAGAGATATATGCTTGTCAGTGTATATGGTGAGAGATATATGCTTCTCAGTGTATATCCTGAGAGATATATGCTTCTCAGTGTATATGCTGAGAGATATATGCTTGTCAATGTATATGCTGAGAGATATATGCTTGACGGTGAATACATCATATTATCAGGATTTATTCTGACATGTTTTATATTTAATAATAATAATATAATAATAATATTTTCATATAATTTTATGTAATGTATGTATGTATTGGACTGAATTTATTCATAATCACCTGTGCTAAAAAAATCTATGAACTTCTACCTAAGGTATTTAATAAAGATTTATCCTATGTTTATACTTATTTCATTTCTCATTACCTATAAGTATAATTACAGTATTAATGTCTGTTAAAAAATTTATATGCATTTTGTAAATAATGATGCAGTATTGTAGGATATTTTCTCGCTAGAGTTGAAGATCATTACTAGTAATATAGCCAGGTCAACCCAAGTTCCCGGACTAGGTACATTGTATAGGCCTACCTCAACTTTGCTATGGGAATGATCACTCATTGCAGTGCCAAGCAACACATTTCCCCATTCTTCACAAGTTTTAACTTACTTAATATACAAAATATGCACTCATACTACTGTGCCTAACATATATTTAGGACACTCAATTCCAATATCAACTCTTCTCTGAATCTTTTCCTTGGCAGCTGCAACAGACCAAACATGTATAACACAAGACACAAAACCTCTTTGACTTTCCCCATGTCTGACTCAACCTGTGCAAAACTCAATGCACATATAAGGTTCTAAGATCTAGAACTCCAGGCCTAAAGCCACCTATCTGCTAATCTATTCAGAGCTATTGTTAAAAAGCTTCTCTTCTTCTTTCAACGCACCGACCCACCGAGGCAGGGAGGCACAAAAAGAAAAGCGAATGTTTCTCTTTTTAAATTTAGTAATATATACAGGAGAAAGGGGTTACTAGCCCCTCTACCCTGGCATTTAGTCTTCTCTTACGACACGCGTGACTTACTGAGGAAGAATTCTGTTCCACTTACCCATTAAGTAAAATACACCTCATCGTGATGTAATTGAAACAGCTTTCATCCAGTTCTGTCCCAATTCTTCTTCCAGCATTCTTTAAACTCCCATACATAATTGATAAAAAAATTTGTACCATTTTATTTCTGTTGTAATATAAGTAACTTGCTGTATATTCATTCCTATTTAATCACTCCACAAACTTGAAGATCATTAGAATCAGTTTGAAATAATATATAATATATAGAAATTGACCATTTTCATTAACTATCTTTCTTATTATATTATGATTGTGTTTAACTGCATAAGTTCTACTAAATAGTCTGTGTCTAGTTCTTAAGTAACATGTGAGCCTTATGATTGGCTGACCGAAACGCATTGCATATTTTTGGCGTTTTTTGTATACCTGGGGAGGGTTTCAGGGGTCAAAGCCTCCGCGGCGCACGGTCTGTGACCAGGCCTCACGGTGGATCAGGGCCTGATCAACCAGGCTGTTACTGTTGGCCGCACACAACCCGTCATAAGAACCGCAGCCGGCTAGTCAGTTACTGACTTTAGGTGCCAGTCGAGCGTCTTCTTGAAGACAGCCAGGGTCTAATGGTAATCCCGCTTATGTATACTGGGAGGGAGTTGAACAGTCTTGGGCCCCTGACACTTATTGAGTTGTCTCTTATCGTGCTAGTGGCGCCCTTGCTTTTCATTGGGGGGATGTTGCATCGTCTGCCGAGTCTTTCGCTTTCATTGGGAGTTATTTTCGTGTGCAAGTTTAGTACTAATCCCTCTAGGATTTTCCAAATGTATGTAATGACATATCTCTCCTGCCTGTGTTCTAGGGAGTACAGGTTGAGGAACTTCAAGCATTCCCAGTAATTGAGGTGCTTTATCGCAGTTATATGTGCCATGAAGGTTCTTTGTACATTTTCTAGGTCAGCAATTTCATCTGCCTTGAAAGGTGCTCTTAGTGTGCAGCAATATTCCAGCCTAGATAGAACAAGCGACATGAAGAGTGTCATCATGGGCTTGGCATCCCTAGTTTTGAAGGTTCTCATTATCCAATCTGTCCTTTTTGTATCAGATGCGATTAATACAATGTTGAGGTCTTTGAAAGTGAGATCCACTGACATTATCACTCCCAGGTCTATTACATTAGTTTTTCGATCTACTGTGTGGTTGTAATTTGTTTTATACTCAGATATAGTTTTAATTTCCTCACGTTTTCCCTATCGGAGTCTTGCAGTGTCTTCAATGGTGGACACTGTCATGCAAATTCGGGTGTCATTTGCAGAGGAAAACACAGTGCTGTGGCTTACATTCCTTTTTATGTTAGATATGAGGATGAGGAACAGGATGGTAGCGAGTACTGTGCCTTGTGGAACAGAGCTTTTCACAGTAGCCGCCTCAGACTTTACTCTGTTTACTACTACTCTTAGTGTTCTATTTGCTAGGAAATTAAAGATCCATCTACCAACTTTTCCTATTATTCCTTCATCACGCATTTTTTGCTCTATTACACCATGGTCACACTTGTCAAAGGCTTTTGAAAAGTCTATGTATACTACATCTGCGTTTTGTTTGTCTTCTAGAGCATCCAGGACTTTGTCATAGTGGTCAAGTATTATTATTATTATAATCAAATAGAAGCGCTAAACCACAGGGGTTATACAGCGCTGCAGGTTATTGTAGGATGCAGGGAGAGTGGGTTGTAAGAGGGAGATAGACGATTAGTAGGGTATGGAGTGCAAGATGACAGTGGCTAGTGCAGGGGTGGAGGGTAGCAAGAGATCTAGGTAGAAGGGACTGAGGGAGGTGCTAGAGGTATAATCTTCAGAGTTTGTGTAGTAAGTCAGTTTCTGTCAAAAAGTCAATGAGAGAGTCAGGATTAAAGGAGGGTCCATCTGCAAGAAGGGAAGGTAAAGAAAGGGCTGCAGAGCGAAGACGTCGTTGGAGGTAAATTCTGCGTGCTCGTTGATAGAGTGGGCAGTCCAACAGGATATGTCGAACAGACACTGGAACCTGACAATGCTCACAGAGAGGGGCAGGGAGCCTCTCCATGAGATACCTGTGAGTAAGATGAGTGTGGCCGATGCGAAGACGGGAGAGTGTAGTCTCCCAACCTCGACATTGGTGACAAGAAGAAGGCCAGAAACCTATAACCGGTTTAATAGAATGAAGTTTGTTATTCAGCAGGTCAGACCAGCGTTGTTGCCAACGGGTGCGAAGGTGGGTAGCAATGACCGCAAAATAGTCCGTGAAAGGAACACCTCTATATGAAACTGGAAGGTCATGTACTGCTGACCGCACAGCAGTGTCTGCCTGTTCATTGCCCTGTACGTCAACATGACCAGGGACCCAACAAAAGACAATATCTTTATGCTTGCTAAAGATACAGTGTAACCAAAGGTGGATACGAAGAACTAGGGGGTGAGGTGTATCAATTTTACGGATAGCCTGTAAAGCACTAAGGGAGTCTGAAACGACCACAAATGGTGATACAGGCATAGATGCAATACGGATAAGTGCTACAAGAATGGCATACAATTCATGTAAATATGCTAGCTGAGGGTAATAGATGCCCTCGTATGACGCTGTCCGGAAACACTGCTGCGAATCCGACGCCGTCAGATGACTTTGAACCATCGGTGTATACTGTGATGGCATGGGAATGAGAACGGAAATGGTCTAGAAAGAAAGAGCGAGAAGCCGCCATAGGCAGTTGGGCTTTC
>WNWK01014037.1:0-52959 GCA_009830355.1 Cherax destructor
CGTTACTGGTGCTGACCATCATCAACTTCCTCGTTACTGGTGCTGACCATCATCAACTTCCTCGTTACTGGTGCTGACCATCACCACCTTCCTCGTTACTGGTGCTGACCATCACCACCTTCCTCGTTACTGGTGCTGACCATCACCACCTTCCTCGTTACTGGTGCTGACCATCACCACCTTCCTCGTTATTGGTGCTGACCATCACCACCTTCCTCGTTACTGATGCTGACCATCATCACCTTCCTCGTTACTGGTGCTGACCATCATCAACTTCCTCGTTACTGGTGCTGACCATCACCCCCTTTCCCTCGTTACTGGTGCTGACCATCATCACCTTCCTCGTTACTGGTGCTGACCATCACCACCTTCCTCGTTACTGGTGCTGACCATCATCACCTTCCTCGTTACTGGTGCTGGCCATCATCACCTTCCTCGTTACTGGTGCTGACCATCACCACCTTCCTCGTTACTGGTGCTGACTTCGTTGTTACCATCACTCTTCAAGACATGTTCCCAGTAATCACACTCTTCCTAAAAAAAATTTTCCACCTGTTGCACCATCCCCGCACCCTGTCTACGAATTAAGTATGTTACCTGGTACTGAAAAATCTCATGCATAAGCCCTATAGGGACACTACCAAAGAGAGAGAGAGAGAAGACGAACCAGCAAGACTGGACCTAGTATTCACATTAAGTAGTGCAGATATTGAGGACATCACATACGTTAATAGTTATCTTCTAATTATTTTCTCTTTCTTCCTGTTAATAATTATTCACTCGGTCAGGGTACAGCTCTATACCCACGTCACTCTTGATGTACTGCTCTATACCCACGTCACTCTTGATGTACTGCTCTATACCCACGTCACTCTTGAGGTACTGCTCTATACCCACGTCACTCTTGATGTACTGCTCTATACCCACGTCACTCTTGATGTACTGCTCTATACCCACGTCACTCTTGATGTACTGCTCTATACCCACGTCGCTCTTGATGTACTGCTCTATACCCACGTCACTCTTGATGTACTGCTCTATACCCACGTCACTCTTGATGTACTGCTCTATACCCACGTCACTCTTGATGTACTGCTCTATACCCACGTCACTCTTGATGTACTGCTCTATACCCACGTCACTCTTGATGTACTGCTCTATACCCACGTCACTCTTGATGTACTGCTCTATACCCACGTCACTCTTGATGTACTGCTCTATACTAACGTCACTCTTGATGTACTGCTCTATACCCACGTCACTCTTGATGTACTGCTCTATACCCACGTCACTCTTGAGGTACTGCTCTATACCCACGTCACTCTTGATGTACTGCTCTATACCCACGTCACTCTTGAGGTACTGCTCTATACCCACATCGCTCAAAAAAGTCGCAATAAAATTAAAATTATTTCCTAAGGAAGTGTCTTGTTTGTAATGCCCCAAATGTTTCCGTCCTGGGCAGCTGCCTAGTTTGTGTAATGGGTAGTGAAAAACTCTTCATCAAAGGAATAATATGAAATATTACACTGAGTGTTGCGAGTGTGCAGAGGGCGGTAAATGTTATGAGTGTGTTGAGTGCTGTGTTACAAGTGTTTCCTTCTCTAAATATAAGTATTTAGGGTCTGCAGTGTTGTCTTAGGCTAGTATATATCAACGGAACTTTTTTATTTAACAGAAATTGATACATAAACAGTGTGCTGCTACACTATATATATACAACAGTTACACAGTGGGACCAAAAGCTAGATGTGTGGCCCTGTCGTATTCCATCACCCAGGAAGGTGCTTATATAAAGTGATATAATGTGTCAGCCTGAATTGGAAGACTTCAGTAGGGCACTGAGACTATCGTCAAGTGCTCCTCTAAGGGCTCATCAGTTAAGGCAGCTTCAGAGGTTTCGTTGCAGCAGATTTGGAGTTACTATCACCTGGGTAAGTAAGTTTATTCAGGTATACATAAATACAGTTACATAGATTATCATACATAGCAGCACATGTGTAGAGAACCCAGGATAACCCAAAAAAGACAGACAAAGTGACTTATTTCCATTGGGAATTACCATCTTTCACGATAGCTTGTTCCATACACGGGAGAAATGGAATTTTTATGACGATATCTGCATGAAGCCCGAGTGAGGGAAGAAGAAGAGGAAAGAGAGGGACGAGAAGAGGAAATAGAATGTCATAATATACATAGATATAGACATAGACAAGAGAGCGACAGTGGAAGAGAAATTTGGTTAACGTATCTAACTGCACAACACATTAGTAGATAACAATGTATTCATTATATACCTAAGAATATTTACCAAGAGGCTCTAGTATCGTGATAATTATTTTTATGATACAAAAAATGTCTCCATCGCATCAACAGAAGACTGGCGCGATGTACGTACATAGAGGGTATATAATTACACACTCACGTACATGTCTACACACCCGTAATGCACAAAGTACCACCAGCACATACGTAGCGATATATGAGAGTAGATATTAATAATTATAATGTGCGTTAGGTCAGGACAATAAGTGCAGCAGGTGTTAGGAACATATAGGAGGAACAGATATTTTACTGTGAACATAAACATAACACAGAAGTGGTGTGAAAGAGGCAATGCTTATAACACTTTCACAATTTACACAAACGAGTACATACGTATACATACGCAGTTACGTATGTATATTTGCTTATCCATAAATTCAAAATAAGTTTCAAACGTAATATACGACTGTCAATGAATAAACAAAAGAATGGAGGGGAATTCGAACCGTGGTTCTGTCACATACACATACAGTGCATTTACATTCAACTGGGGCATCACTAGGCTCCTAATGAGTGCTGGGAAATTCATGGTGGTTAGTAAGGATATCCTGAAGTACCTCAAAGTAGATAAAATAATCACACAGTTCCAAGAACTACATTCCAACAGGCCTAGAGTCACTGACAGCTCAACACTAGACCATAATGATAAAGGTGGTGGGCCTCCTCTTTTTTTCACAGAACTTACATGCATTGAAATAAGTCACTCATTTCTGGCCTTTTTTTTTTTGGGTTATCCTGGGTAATTTACACATATGTTACTATGATAATTTGGGTAATTGTATTTATGTGTACCTGTGCCTAAATAAACTTACTAATAAGTAGGGATGAGAGATTCACTTGTGGTTGCCTGCATGTGTCACAGGTGACGATATTCCACCTTGACTCTGGCAGTCACCGTGTCACATGAACTAGTGACAGTATAATTAATGAAAGTTAAGACACATGTGCAACATCCAGATGTTGCACATGTGTCTTAACTTTCATCTTGTCGGTATTGTATACCATTCTTGCATGAATAGTTGACATTATCGGCACTAAAAAAACTAGGTTGTATTACTTATACTCATAACTTTGTGAGCGGAACAGATCATAGTGCCTGGTACTAGTGTTTTCAGGTATCTGGGTTTCCTTGTGTTCTCATCTAACAGAGTTGATATCTTTTGGCAGGATATTTTTGAGCAATGGCCAGCTGGAGGTCCACCTCCGGCCTGTCGCAAACTGACCTTGCTGCTCTATCAGCGTCATATTGACAGCTGATTCCTATGTGGGAAGGTGTCCAGACAAATGAGATGCACTGAGCACTAAGCAGGTCATTTTAACGCCTGTTGTTTACTTAATAACGAATATTTCAGATCAATACAAATAACGGAATTTTCTAAAGATCCTTTCAATAACACTTTATTTAACATTGAGAAAACAATCGTCCATTTCAAAGAATAATAACAATAATTGAAGTAAATTACATCATTATGTAAGTGTCACCCAAATAATGATATACACCTTGGCGTTATTAATGTAATGACACAGCAAGAACATAATATATTGATTCAACTCTCAAATGAGAGGCCGAAGTTGACTAAACAGTTATACAGTGTCATTCTTCTCTTGTTATGGTTGGAAACAAAAGTATCAATGATACCTTCACACTATTTTCGAATTGACAAATATAATCTCAGTATCACTTGTTATGTTATAACATAACTATTGTTTTGTAGGTAAATTTTAGTTAGTCGCAGGCAGAAAAAACACTACAATTACATGGTGTAGTCTTCCAAAATAAAGTGGCCTAAGATAAACAGATAAACAGCTGATGACTTTCCTAACCGAGACTTTGGGAACTGAAGGAAATGTTGGTGTTTTAAACCCCTTAAGCCACCTCTAGCCTCGCCATTGTTCTCAAGTGCTTGAGGATCAGACTTGCAGTCGCAGAAGATTACTCCTGCGGGTTTTTTTTTTTTTAATGTTTGTGGCGAGCTTCAGTGGAGCTAGCGCTCTTATTGTTGAACTGAGTAAGTTCTTCAAGTCTGATGCTCCTAGTCTTTAATGCATTTGTTGCCTATATGTATTTTGTAGGCTGCTGAAGTGCCTATAGTCCTCTGAACTGAGCCATCAGTGTAAGCATGGTGCTCACTGGACAACAGTTTCTTGCACTGTTGTCTTAAGGAATGGATCCTCGTTGTTGTTCTTAGTGACAGGCGTATATGTAAGAAGGATGGTGACAGGAGTACTACATTGAATAGGGATATTCAGTTTTTGAGTGTACAGCATACATCAGGGGGATTACCAACAGACCCCTGGCTGTCTTCAAGCAGGCACTGGACAGGCACCTAAAGTCAGTACCTGACCAGCCAGGCTGTGGTTCGTACGTTGGACTGCGTGCGGCCAGCAGTAACATCCTGGTTGATCAGGCTCTGGTCCAACATGAGGCCTGGTCACAGACCGGGCCGCAGGGGCGTTGACCCCTGGAATTCTCTCCAGGTAAACTCCAAGTAAGACGGCGTGGTGAAGGGGTGATCGCCATTACCATGAGAGTCGTCCTTGTGCACTTTTTTTCTCTAAGGAGCAATTTGTCGATGTTCTTTTGCGCCTCCGACATCCTGCCTTTGCCCAGTTTTGCGCGACCAGTCTTGCAGCAGATAGCGTGAGAGATATCAGCTATCGCTGGTAATGAATACAAGCTTCACAATGACTAGCGGTTGGGTTTAGTCCTGACTCTGTTCCTTACTCTAAATTATTTCCTCTCACCCACCTATTCTTCGCCTATCCCCACCTCCCCCTCGCCCCATGTGGGTACTTACCTGTTAGTCCTTAGTTAGTAAGGCGTGATGGAGGGTAGGTGGACATGATGGAGGGATGGTGGCAGGCATGATGGAGGGTAGGTGGACATGATGGAGGGATGGTGGCAGGCGTGATGGAGGGTAGGTGGACATGATGGAGGGATGGTGGCAGGCGTGATGGAGGGTAGGTGGACATGATGGAGGGATGGTGGCAGGCGTGATGGAGGGTAGGTGGACATGATGGAGGGATAATCGAGTATTAGGTGACCTGAGGTGGGAACCTTACTCCACTTCGCTTCACCTCAGCAAGCACCCCACCCCTCTCCTCCTCTCCCACCCCTACCCCAAACAAGTCGAACACAGGAAATAACATGGGAAAGTGACATATGCTGTCATCTTTCATTAACCCAGGAGCTATGAATCGACCCCTGCAATCACAAATAGGTGAAGTACACACACACATACACACAGCTAGAGGATCAGGCGTGTATAACAGGAAGGGCACTGCAATGGATCAGAGAATACCTGACAGGGAGGCAACAGCGGGTCATGGTACGTGACGAGGTATCACAGTGGGCGCCTGTGATGAGCGGGGTCCCGCAGGGGTCAGTCCTAGGACCAGTGCTATTCTTGGTATATGTGAATGACATGACGGACGGGATAGACTCAGAAGTGTCTCTGTTCGCAGATGATGTGAATTTAATGAGAAGAATTAAATCACATGAGGATCAGGCAGGACTTCAGAGAGACCTGGACACGCTGTGACAGCAAGTCTGATCCTCAAGCACTTGAGAACAATGGCGAGGCAAGGGGTGGCTTAAGGGGTTTAAAACACCAACATTTCCTTCAGTTCCCAAAGTCCAGCAACTGGCTACTCGAATGTAACCCCGCCAAATGCAAAGTCATGAAGATTGGGGAAGGGCAAAGAAGACCGCATACAGAGTATAGGCTAGGTGGCCAAAGACTGCAAACCTCGCTCAAGGAGAAAGTTCTTGGGGTCAGTATAACACCAAGTACGTCTCCGGAAGCACACATCAACCAGATAACTGCTGCAGCATACGGGCGACTGGCAAGCCTGAGAATAGCGTTCCGATACCTTAGTAAGGAATCGTTCAAGACACTGTACACCATATACGTCAGGCCCATACTAGAGTATGCAGCACCAGTTTGGAACCCACACCTGATCAAGCACGTCAAGAAATTAGAGAAAGTGCAAAGGTTTGGGACAAGGCTAGTCCCAGAGCTAAGGAGAATGTCCTACGAATACAGGTTAAGGGAAATCGGCATGACAACACAGGAGGACAGGAGGGTTAGGGAAGACATGATAGACATACAAAATACTGCGGGAAATAGGCAAGGTGGATAGAGACAGGATGTTCCAGAGGGGACACAGAAACAAGGGGTCACAATTGGAAGTTGAAGACTCAGATGAGTCAAAGGGATGTAAGGCCAGGAGCTGAGTCTCGTCCCCTGCAACAACACTTAGGTGAGTACACACACACACTCATACACATAGGGGGGACATGATAACGACATATAAAATACTGAGAGGAATTGACAAGGTGGACAGAGACAGAATGTTCCAGAGATGGGACACAGCAACAAGGGGACACAGTTGGAAGTTGAAGACTCAGATAAATCACAGGGATGTTAGGAAGTATTTCTTCAGTCAAAGAGTGGTCAGGAAGTGGAATAGCTTGGGAAGTGATGTAGTGGAGGCAGGATCCATTCATAACTTCAAGAAGAGGTATGATAAGGCTCATGGCGAAGGGAGAGTGACCCAGTAGCTGCCAGTGAAGAGGCGGGGCCAGGAGCTACGAATCGACCCCTGCAACCACAACTAGGTGAGTACACACAGAACCCCACACAGTTATAAATATACAAAGTACAAAGCGAGTGACGAAAGTCAGAAGGTCAAGAGTTAAGAGAGGTTGGATAACAAACAAAATGTGGGGCAGCATACAGCGAGAGTGACAAAGTTAACAAGAAAACGAAGAAAAGCAAAAAAAAAAAGTATATATAACCAGGGAAGGTGGCAGATAGTAGGCCTCCAGGAAGTGGTGACGTCATAGCAGGTTGTGTGTCATTATAAATAAGTGTAACTTACCAAAAGTGAACATTTGTGGCTCTGTTTCCAAACTGTATGAAGTAGGTCTTGTCAGTATTGAGAATAAGCTTATTAGTAGTCATCCATGTTGATATTTTCTGTAATTCGGCATTAACAGTATTGGCCAGTATGACTGGATTTGGGTGAGAGAAGACATACGTTGTGTCATCTGCAAATAATATGGGTTTGAGTAGTTGTGATGCATTCGGTAGGTCATTGATGTAAATGAGGAATAGGAGTGGACCCAGTACACTTCCTTGAGGGACTCCGACTGTAATTTGTTGTATGCAAAATAACCACGGGGAGAGTAGAATGATAGCTCTAGGCCTTTTGTGTTGCAATAAACAATAAACACATCATCAGGAGCTTGCAAAGTTGCAGAAAAGAGGAGGATGTCCAAGCAAATACGATCCCAAAGGACGTCTTCACTAGAGTGAGTGAGAGAGAGAGAGAGAGAGAGAGAGAGAGAGAGAGAGAGAGAGAGAGAGAGAGAGAGAGAGAGAGGGGAGAAAAGGAACAGGAAGTGCCCCCAGGCATACCAGTGCCCGTAGTCAGAAGGTTGAATATCATAGCATTAGAAAAATCCCACAAGCATTGATATTGTAATAGTAGCCTAAACAAAAGTAACGTTACAATAATAAAAAAATTGGGCAGATTCTGCTATGATATAAGTAATTTTACATTCATGATTATATTGCCAGTGATAGAAGTCACTGGCAATTATGGAGTAACCATCCACGAGGGTCTATTTAAAGGGACGTAAACATTTAAAGGGACGTAAACATTTAAAGGGAAGACTTCTAAAAGTTATTCAAAGGCAACGGGGCTCATTAAAATAATAAGATAAGATTTCTTCGGATTTTTAACCTCGGAGGGTTAGCCACCCAGGATAACCCAAGAAAGTCAGTGTGTCATCGAGGACTGTCTGTCTTATTAAATTCATTTAAAGAGGGAGGCATATGTAATTATAAGGAAGACGACCCCAGTTATTCAGTTTAGTTACTTTATTATCTTTATTATGCACCCCATACCCATCCTGTGGGCGGTAGTCAAAAGATTACAGAGGTACATAAGGAGTCCAGAGACTGGACCCCAAAGCTTTGATAGCTGAACAAGTTACAAAGGTTGTGGAAAATATTGGGTATTTTCCGAAAGTTATATTCGATAAACTTTCCAATATGAATAGATATCATCAATGTGCTGCTGGTAGCTTAAAGTTTATGTGGGTATAAAGAAAGAACCATCGAATAGGCGGGTTTGAGAGGCTGTAGGCTAGCTGGGCAGAGTGAGAGGGTAGTTGTCGCGTGGGTATCGCCTTAAAGGTCTGGAATTCTGGCCCAGTATGGAGCCAGTTATTTGGCGAATTCGCTGGCCAAATATGGTTGTTGGCTTCCCTTCGCAATATGAAGTGTAGTAATCGTCTTCAAGTGTATACTGAGGGACATTAAGTCCAAAAACTACTGTAATCGGGTGATAAATTGAGGAAAAACGGGTGGCGCCGGTGTAGGCCTAATTTGAACTCCAGTGACGCGACCATACGACGGGATACAGTCGTAAACCCGGATTCCGGGTGGATTCCGTATTAGAAGAGACTGAAATATGCTCAATGAATATTGTGAAATGGTGAATATAGTGACACAGAGATGTAAATAATCAGGGAGTGATTGTACCGGGCGGGTCTGGCGTGGGTACGCCATACCCCGACCGCCATATTTGATGTGGAGAAGATGCACTAACTTCATCTCGACCATCAACGTCGAAATTGAAAGAAGTGAACAATAAAGTGTGGAAACTAGTGAGATGTTAAATCGTCGGGTGAATTAAAGAGGATTTGGTGATGTTAATGTCACGAGAGAGAATGTGTGTAGTGATTCTCCACAACATTCTCCTAGCAACCACATGTTGACCTTCCGATTCTGTCCCGAGAATTGTAGAGGTGTCAAGAAGTCAATACTTCTATATCGGGACCCCTACTTCACCATCACCGGCTTGCCCGGAGTATAATCGCTATCGAGCAAGACCGCGGGAGAACACCAACAAACGAGGTGAGTCCCTCATCTACAGCTAAGTACTCACTTTTTGTAGCAGTCAGTTATCGGCCGATAGGATTGTTATAAACAGTAGATGTACCTTAGTTAGGTCACTGTTAATGGGTGAGTGATGGTCATGTTAACTTAATTGTGTGTTTTCTCCTCTTCATTCTACTTGTATTCAGTCACGTATTCATCATCTATACAGTCCACAAACCTTATTGTATCGTACATATTAGTGTGAGCCTATTTAATATATAAATACTGGTCCAGAGTGCAGTGGGGTGAGTGAGAACATCGAAGGAACCTCTCGGGTGCGACCAGGAGTGGGTAAAGTTTCTCACATACCTTAAGGGAATGACTGCGATAAAATTATACTAATCGGTCATCTGCCCGGGAGATTGTTTGTTGCAAGTGGCGGTGTCCCAGATAGACAATCTCCCACAATTCCCCACAGGTAATAAATCATGTAAGTAAATTTACTTACTAACGTTTATATATGGTTACAATGAGATCTTGGTGCAAATATTAATTGTTGGATCACACACACACACACACACCCACACACATCTGGTCCAGCAATTGGCTCCTGGAGTTCAACCCCACCAAGTGCAAAGTCATGAAGATTGAGGAAGGGCACAGAAGACCGCAGACGGAGTACAGTCTAGGGTGCCAGAGACTACAAACCTCACTCAGGGAAAAAGATCTAGGGGTGAGTATAACACCAGGCACATCTCGTGAGGCGCACATCAACCAAATAACAGCTGCAGCATACGGGCGCCTAGCAAACCTAAGAACAGCATTCCGACATCTTAATAAGGAATCGTTCAAGACCCTGTACACTATGTACGTTAGGCCCGTACTGGAGTATGCAGCACCAGTTTGGAACCCACACCTAACCAAGCACGTAAAGTAACTAGAGAAAGTGAAAAGGTTTGCAACAAGACTAGTCCCGGAGCTAAGGGGTATGTCCTATGAGGAGAGGTTAAGGGAAATCGACCTGACGACACTGGAGAACAGGAGAGATAGGGGGGACATGATAACGACATATAAAATACTGAGAGGAATTGACAAGGTGGACAGGGACAGAATGTTCCAGAGATGGGACACAGCAACAAGGGGACACAGTTGGAAGTTGAAGACTCAGGTGAATCACAGGGATGTTTGGAAGTATTTCTTCAGTCACAGAGTAGTTGGGAAGTGGAATAGTTTGGGAAGCGATGTAGTGGAGGCAGGTTCCATACATAGCTTTAAGAATAGGTATGTTAAAGCTCATGGCGCAGGGAGAGTGACCCAGTAGTGGCCAGTGTAGAGGCGGGGCCAGGAGCTATGACTCGACTCCTGCAACCACAACTAGGTGAGTACACACAGGCAGGAGCTGAGTATCAACCCCTGCAACCACAATTAGGTGAGTACACACATATGTGGTAATGCTTTATTTACAGGAAGCAAAGTCAGGGTATTTTTGCAGAAGGGTCTGTAATATACCACTGTGGATAAAATACTTTGACATATCTTAAAAATATCTGAGTGAGCTGTCTCTGAATTCATTAATTTTATCGCATTCCAGTACATAATGACGCAGGGTGTGACAATAGTCCATTTGGCAAAGTTTACATTTTGTTTGGTCTACATATGGTGTTGGTTATTTAACCTGCCAAAAATAGTTATAACCCAGCCGGAGACGGGCTGTAGTGACATCCAAGAGTCTGCTTATTTTGTAGAATGCACCATAGACATGTGGCTCCTCCTGCATGATAGAATGATGATAGATGTACTGACTGGTGTCAATCTCCCTAAGTCTTAAGTCAATAAAGTTCAATTGAAGTTCTTTTTGTATGATTGTTCTCAAACTGCTAACTGACAAGCCAAGATTGTAATCTACTCCCTCTTTGAAAGCATAAAACTTAGCCAATTTATCAGTTCTATCATGCACCTGAAGACCAATGTGAGATGGAATCCACATCATGTGCACTCTGACTCTACTATCAACAATCCTACCATACCTGTGTCTGTCTTCTGACACAAAGCATGCCACAATTTATACTTAATGAGTTGAGAGCATTTATGGATGACAGAGAATCAGTTACAATTAAAGTGTCAACCTTAGATACAGGGACGCATTTGAGTGCAAGGAGTATGGCAAACAGTTCTGTCTGAAGGGTAGAGGCCCAGTTATTGATGCGTCCTCCAATTTTTTTAAGAGAGCCATCACTCTGTATGACAACAGCAGCACTACCAGCTGCACCAGTGGATTGGTGAACAGAACCATCAACATAAATTATTTGTGAAAGAGTGTGCTCTGTAAGTTCTTAGTCGTTGATGACATCGTCTTCCCAGGCGATTTGCTCATCGGTTTCAAGACAATGGCAGACCTTAAGATCCGTTTAGATCCAGCTAAGTGGAAAGCGGATTTCGACAAAGTGGACGCGTCCTTCTGGGGTGTACGCTTAGGTTCCACTACCTGCCACTCCGTCTCTGAGTACATCCAGTGCTTGGAATCATTGGAAACCCGTGGTTTCCGTCGCACATCCTCCATGAGGTCGGCCTTTTGTCCTGACCAACCTCATAAGAGAGCTCGTATCTCGTCACCTCCTGGCCATCATCGCTGAGTTATCAGTGAAACCCAGTCTGGGGACGCCCATTCTGACCATCACTCTAACTCTCGCGCTGTTGTAGAGGATGACAGTTGTCAAGCCGCATTCTCCCTGTCGGCAGGCGACTGTCTGACTCGTGTCATGGCATCAGCGAGCAGAGTTACTGCCTGTACAAAGTATGACATCACTTTGTCAGCTAATTCGCTCACTCCTGTTACGGTGTATGTGACCAGAGCTTTCGAAGGAGATCACATGCTAGTCGACAATGACACGTGCAGAGTCAAGGGCCTCTCCCTTGAGCCGTCCTTGCACACTGTGCGTCGTGGTAAGTTGCAAGTCCTTGTCGGTAACTTGCACAGTCCAGAATTTTCCTGAGGAAGGATACTTCACTTGTCGACCTCGTCATATTCCCTCTCCCGGTGAGAGTGGAGGGCGAAATCCCAGCAACGTTCTTGTAAGTGCAGTCCTCCCAGGTGAGTCTGCTACTAATTCTTCCATCACCCGGCCAGTGCAGGAAGATGATCTAGCTATGACAGACTACCCGGAAGAAGTTCCACAACTTCTCCAGGTTGTCAATCGCGCACGCACTGCCGTCACATTAGATGGTGAGTCCATGGGTCTGACCCCGCTTATTTCTCACCATATTCCACTTGATAAAGGTACTAAACCCATTTACGTGCCTGCGTATCGTTTGCCGCATGCGCAAAGAGTGTTTGCTGACGAACTCATTGCAAAGATGCTCCGCGATGGAGTTATCGAGGAGTCCATTTCCCCGTGGAATGCCCCTCTAATCCTAGTTCCCAAGAAAGATGGAACATGGCGTCCTGTTATCGATTACAGGAAACTGAATGCCTGTACCATCCCAGACCGATTTCTATTGCCAGTTCTGAATGACCTGTTACAGAACATTGGCGATAAACAGGTCTTTTCGACTCTTGATCTTCTTCAAGGGTTTTGGCAGATCCCTCTTGATGAGCAAAGCAAAGAACTAACTGCGTTCTCTACGCCTACTGGTCATTATCAGTTCATTATCATTATCAGTCGTTTAATGACAACAATTTTCCGTACTCTCCTAGGTGACACGCTCATGGTCTACCTAGACGATCTCATTGTGATGTCCCAAGATGTTCCTACTCATCTCGTAAAACTTGAGCGGGTACTGGTAAAACTAGCTGAGGCTAATCTTAAGGTGAAGCTTTCAAAATGCCAGTTCCTAAAGCAGGAAATAAAGTTTCTGGGCCATATAGTGACTCAGAGCGGCATCAAGACAGACGAGTCTAAAATCTCGGCTGTACGAAAGTTCCCTAGACCTATGATGGCAGATACTGTCCGCTCCTTCGTAGGTCTAGCCAGATTCTACCGCACTTTCATAGCCGGTTTCTCCACCATAGCTGCACCCTTGACACAGCTCCTTAAGAAAGATGTCCCCTTTGAGAGGACGTGTGACCAAGAAAGAGCTTTCGTCACACTTAAAAATAGGTTAACATCAGTCCCAAGAGTAGTAATAACAGTCTGCCACCACTGTTATTACTACTCTTGGCTTACGTCTTACGTCTAGTGCAGTAGAATGGTAGCGTAGGTGTAGAGATACGGCCGATGACTAGACTCAGTTTATTATTGGAAAAGTGTAGGTATACACGGGGGCAGAGCATGAGGGGACCCAGGAGCCAGCTAGGGTAGGACCTACTTCAATCAGGTAGGCTGGAGAAGTGAGAAAGAAACATGGCAGGACAGCCTGACCTTGATAGGCTTATAGATGGCAGCATCGTAGTGCCGCGCAGTTTGAAAGGGACTCAGAATTGGCTGTTTACAATTTATACTTAATGAGTTGAGAGCATTTATGGATGACAGAGAATCAGTTACAACTAAAATGTCAACCTTAGATACAGGGACGCATTTGAGTGCAAGGAGTATGGCAAACAGTTCTGTCTGAAGGGTAGAGGCCCAGTTATTGATGCGTCCTCCAATTTTTTTAAGAGAGCCATCACTCTGTATGACAACAGCAGCACTACCAGCTGCACCAGTGGATCGGTGAACAGAACCATCAACGTAAATTATTTGTAAAAGAGTGTGCTGTGTGACTAAATTATCAACACAGCTTAAGGCATCATGTTTGGCTTCAAGGCGAAACTTTGGTTGTGATTTAAGAAGAGGTTTGGGGGGAAATGGAGGGATGGTAGTTTGGAATGGGGTAATATTTCATGGAGCGGAGAAGTGGCGCTGTTGCCTTACTTGACATAGATCATGTATCTGCTTCATGCAGAGGTCGGTTCCAGTTTTATCGATTCATCTGGAGGGATGTTCACCAGTGCTGAGGAAAGTTTGGAGGGGTTCTGTGCAGGGGTTTGAATGGGCTTACCTGAGTATATTAACGCCAATTAGGATATTTCTTTCAGTAACACGATCTTTGATGCTTGGAATATCAAGTTCTTTCTGCATATTTAAAATTTTGGCAGTACGAGGGCATCCTAAAATGATCCTCATTGCTTCGTTCTGCAGTTTTTCCAGCCCTCCAAGCTTCCAGTCAGACACAAGAGCAAGTAGTGGCACAGCATAATCAACCAATGATCTAATATAAGCAAGATACATCATTTTCACAATTTTAACATTAGCACCATACCTGGGGTGAAACCCTGCCACAACTCTGCTCTCAGCCTTTCTTTGTATTGACGACAAAGTCTCGTTACAACAGGTCCAAGTAGTGGGACCTCAAAGCCTAGATACCTGTATCTGCTTACATATTCTAGAAGAGACCCATCATGCAACTGGATCTGGCGAACTGTGCCTCTCTGTCGAGGAGGACGCCTATTGAGTATCTTTGTTTTATCAGTAGAGATTATCAACCCCAGGTCCTGACACGAGGCTAGTACATGGTTAAGGATGTTTTGGGTGTTGGAGAATCCGGTAGTGTGAATCATTATATCATCAGCAAAACTAATCATATAATGATGGGGCTGGCTAGGCATAGCATTAAGTAGGGCATTAAGTGCCCCGTGGCCTGATCGCTAAAGCTCTCGCTTCACACGGCGAGGGTCTGCGTTCGATTCCCAGCTCGGGTAGAAACATTGGGCGTGTTTCTTTACACCGGTTGTTTATGTTCACCCATCAGTAAAATGGGTACCTGGGAGTTAGTCGACTGGTGTGGGTCGCATCCTGGGACAAGGACCTAATTTGCCCGAAATGCTCTGCATAACAAGGGACTTTCTATATAGTAGTATATCATTGATGTCAGCTAGGCCTGTATACCTTGTACATGTACTTGTAGTAAATAAAGATATTATTATTATTATTATTATTATTATAATTAGAATACTGAATATAGTGGGACTGAGCACATCTCCCTGTGGGGTTCCTAATTCAAAGTCTTTAGTTATACTTCTATGCCCCTGGAACAACACAGAAGACTTTCTGTTGGACAGGTAGCCTTTAATCCAGCGGAGAAGCCATCCTCCAACATCCATTCTGGCAAGTTCACTAATGATTACATGTCTGTTGGCAACATCAAAAGCAGATTTAAGGTCAAGGAAGGTAGTGTATTAGCTGTCAGTGTGAAGAGTGAGAAAGGTGGCTATGCAATGATGCACACTCCTTCCATGCATGAAACCATGCAACCGGGGGGACTAAAATTGTTTGATTCTCTACATAAATATGTTATAAGTAATACCATCCTCACCAGGCGACGTGGAATTGCCCTTAGTGCTGCATCAAGTTCAAAGTTAGTGAAGGGAATGTTGCAGTCATTTTCTTTGCTGAGCATAAAACAAACAAGTCTCTCCCTTGCATCATATTTGTCATTTAATTTCGCCTGTGTGGTACTGGGAAGATTTTCATAGCTTGATGTAGCAGCCCAAGCACTGACTAGCTCATTCGCCCTATGTAAGGGATGAGGGTGCGCGATCTCACCAGTTCTGTTACTCTTAATTCTATTATGTCCCTCCATGCCCGGCTAAGTGGGGTGTGAGCATTGAGACCATTGACAAATTTTTTCCAGTCAGTTTGCCGTAGCTCTGTCATACTCTCTCTGGCAGCAGCAAGGGCAGTTTGAAAGAGCTTCAGCATTCCAGGGGTACGATGATTTCTATAGGCTAGGCCTAGTCTGCGAGCAGTACGTTTCAGTGTTCGAAGTTTAGGATCATTGTAATAAGAACCACAGTTACTCATCCTACAGGATTCTGAGGAAAACTTTGGTTCAACCTTCTGAAACCGCAGGAAAAATCGGCTCTAATTCCTCGGTGTGGCACTACATTTAAGACAATCTAATGCATTCGTATAAGAGCCCAGTTTTTGACTGTATTATTGCCTTAACTAAAAATGCGTCTAATTTGAACAACCTGTCACTGATATTGCAAAATAAATGCTTATCGTGCTTAATAATTGCCGATTTTACAATATTCTTTTGAAGCCAAGAGGAACAAGGGAAGATGACTCTTGAAATTATGAAAATATTTAACATTGGCATGAAACTGTGGTATCCTAAGGTGTTTGTGGAATCTGCCTTGCTGGCAGCTAAGAAAACTTATTATAGAACAGAACCTAGGATAACACCTCGGACCAAGAATGTGCTAGTCCTCCCATACAATGAAAATTTATCTATCCTGCCGAATGCCCTTAAAATATTTAATATACAAGTAGAATTTAAAAATTCACTGACTGTTAGAAGCATTCTAATAAAGAATTCACCCCAACAGCGTGCTGCTAGTGTCTACAGAATTGGTTGCAATGGTTGCAGTCTCTTCTATTTGGGGCAGACTGGAAAATCATTAGAAGTGAGAATATCACAACACCATTATTCGATACGTATAACACAGGAGTTGAACGCGATTTTCAACCACATTAGAGCTTATAATAATAATAATATCTTTATTTACTACAAGTACATGTACATGGTATACAGGCCTAGCTGACATCAATGATATACTACTATATAGAAAGTCCCTTGTTATGCAGAGCATTTCGGGCAAATTAGGTCCTTGTCCCAGGATGCGACCCACACCAGTCGACTAACACCCAGGTACCCATTTTACTGATATGTGAACATAGACAACCGGTGTAAAGAAACACGCCCAATGTTTCTACCCGCGCTGGGAATCGAACGCAGAGCCTCGCCGTGTGAAGCGAGAGCTTTAGCGATCAGCAAATTGGCAGGAAGAAAGAGTCATCTTCCCTTTTTCTTCTTGGCTTGAAAGGAATATTGTAGAATCGGCAATTATTAAGCATGATAGGCAGTCATTATACAATATCAGTGGTGGGCTGTTCAAATTAGATGCAATTTTAATTGAGGCAATAGTACACTCAAAAATTGGGCTCTTATACGAATGCATTAGATTATCTTAAATGTAGTGCCACACCGAGGAATCAGGACCTATTTTTCCTGCAGTTTCTTAAGGCTGAACCCAAGTTTGCCTCAGAATCATGTGGGACGAATAACTGTGGCGGTCTTCCTTGTAACTACAGATGCCTCCCTCTTTAAATGAGTTTATTTTAATGAGCCCCGTTTCCTTTGTATAACTTTTAGAAGTTTACCCTTTAAATGTTTACGTTTATCGTCCCTTTAAATGTTTACGTCCCTTTAAATGGACCCTCGTGGATGGTTACTCCATAATTGCCAGTGACTTCTATCACTGGCAATATAATTATGAATGTAAAATTATTTATATTACTTGGAGTTTACCTGGAGAGAGTTTCGGGGGTCAACGCCCCCGCGGCCCGGTCTGTGACCAGGCCTCATGGTGAATCAGAGCCTGATTACCCAGGCTGTTACTGCTGGCCGCACGCAGGCCGACGTACGAACCTCAGCCCGGCTGGTCAGGCACTGACTTTAGGTGCCTGTCCATACCAGAGTCTGCCCAATTTTTTTATTATTGTAACTTTACTTTTGTTTAGGCTACTATTACAATATCAATGCTTGTGGGATTTTTCTAATGCTATAACATTCAACCTTCTGACTACGGGCACTGGTATGCCTGGGGGCACTTCCTGTTCCCTTCTCTCTCTCTCTCTCTCTCTCTCTCTCTCTCTCTCTCTCTCTCTCTCTCTCTCTCTCTCTCTCTCTCTCTCTCTCTCTCTCTCTCTCTCTCTTTCTCTCACTCCAGTGAAGACGTCCTTTGGGATCGTATTTGCTTGGACATTCTCTTTTCTGCAACTTTGCAAGCTCCTGATGATGTGCAGATTGCAACACGAAAAGCCTAGAGCTATCATTCTACTCCCCCCGTGGTTGTTTTGCATCCTGTTTATCTTGGCTTGCGATATTTCCATAATATAATATATATATATATATATATATATATATATATATATATATATTATATATATATATATATATATATATATATATATATATTTATATTTATATATATATTTATATTTATATATATTTATATATATATATGGAGTTGTTACTGGTGAGTTTGAAGGATCGACTAACCTTATGATATTGAGCTCGTCTCTCTCGGCCTCCACGTTGGTGAGGTCGGGTATAAGTGCCAGGTGGGACACTTGTGTTGCTGCCCACCCGAACTGTGCCACAAAGATCATCATGATGATAACGATGATAATAATAATAATAATAATAATAATAATAATAATAATAATAATAATAATAATAATAATAATAATTCTTTCAACAAATCGACCGCTTCCCACCAAGGTGGGGTGGCCCAAAGAGAAAAACAAAAGTTTCTCTTTTTAACTTATGTAATGTATACAGGAGAAGGGGTTACTAGCCCCTTGCTCCCGGCATTTTAGTCGACTCTTACGACACGCATGGCTTACGGAGGAAGAATTCTGTTCCACTTCCCCATGGAGATAAGAGGAAATAAGAACAAGAACTAGTAAGAAAATAGAAGAAAACCCAGAGGGGTGTGTATATATATGCTTGTACATGAATGTGTAGTGTGATCTAAGTGTAAGTAGAAGTAACAAGACATACATGAAATCTTGCATGTTTATGAGACAGAAAAAAGACACCAGCAATCCTACCATCATGTAAAACAATTACAAGTTCCGTTTTACACTCACTTGGCAGGACGGTAGTACCTCCCTGGGCGGTTGCTGTCTACCAACCTACTACCTAGGAATAATAATAATAATAATAATAATAATAATAATAATAATAATAATAATAATAATAATAATAATATTAATAATAAAATTATTAATAATAATAATTTGTTAGGTATTGTTTATTAAGTAAACTTTAAATTTTAACATTGTTCATGCAGACTAAGGAATATGTTTGTGATATTTGAGGTGTAACTCACCTGGAAGAGACAGATCATGAAGCCCAGGAGGAGAACGTACCCGAAGCCGAGCACAGCGAAGCACACTCCACACACGATGAAGATGAACGGGAACGAGAACAGCACACACAACGTTCCTAGCAGGATCGTGAGCAATGGCGTTACAGCAGGGACCCAAGTTAGGTTAGATTAAATTTATCAGGAAACAGGACACGTGTTTCCTGATGCGGGTCTAAGTCATATGAAGACCCGCCACTGGAGCTTTTGGTCAGAAGTGGATCCAAACGACGAACTACTGACCACAGCCATGAACAATGTTTTGTTGTCTAACAAAAATGTGTCCGGCAATGTATGTCTTTGCTTCACAATTAATAAGATTATTATTTTAACAAGGGCCATGCAGTACTAGGGAAACGGGAGGCAATCAGATTTGATCCAAGGAAAGAATGAGAAGCTGCTCCAGCTTCCTCATCCACGTGATGAGAAATTTGAGAGCGTCAGCTTTATAATTTGTATAGGACGTTGCTCAATGTGCTTATCTCCCGTTATCTGCTGGGCTAATAAAGAAGGATCAAGCTGATGTTAACTGTATCTCTGCTACTAAGAGATGCTGATCCAAGTATTGGCTTTATTTCTTCTATTGTTGAGATGCGCTGTCTTAGGCTTTTAGCAGACCCTTAATCCTTGTAGATACTTTGATGTATGTACAAGGATTCATATGATTAGTTACTTATAGATGGGGTGGATCCAAAGAATTTTTAGAAGAGTCAGTAATTGCAAGAGAGTGGAAGAGCAAGAGAGCCAGGAAAGGGCTGTAGGGAGCTACAACTCTGGTAAGAGACTGGGAAATTATTTTGTAACTAAGAGCCCAAACATGTATCTCTCGGTGTCCTGTCTCCCAGTAATATACATTGAAAAGGAAGAGTAGTTAATAATAGATATTGACGAACTAGTTCGTTGATCAGTCTATGGCCCGAGTGAAGCAATTACTCTGAGCGATTATATTAATTATAATTTAGTCACAGATGGATTTAGATGATACCTAAGTATCGGTTTGACAGGGAAGGGTGGTTGTAATTTACTGGATCAAGAGTCCTGCAGCAGCGTCTTCTGATTAACGCCGGAGGGTTTTATCCCAGTGCTTATTTTAAGTGGGATCTTTGGGTTTTTTCCATAGGATGTAACCCACAACAGCCGACTAACTTCTTCCACAGGAAGTGATCCACAACAGCCGACTAACTTCTTCCGCAGCAGGTGACCCACAACTCTCAACTAACTTCAGGGTATCAATAAATAAGTAAACATTGACAGGGTGTGTGAAGAGACGCACACACGTCTCGGCACTCACGTAGATCAAGTTAGGCTTCTTTAGGTCGTGATCCGAACGCTGCACTAATGACGTTAAGAAGGGATTATAGAATGGGATGAGGGAATTGTGCAAGAAAGAAAAGGGATTGCTTTTAGGCTGATCAATATAAATGGAAGTGAAAGATATATTTGTCTTTCTTTTTCCTTATACAACTGTCACCACCAATAAGCTTATAACATATTAAGTACACCTTAAACCCAACAGTGGGGGGAGGTAGAAAGGTCGCGTTGGGTCACATGACTTCGTTACTATAATGGGGGAGAGTGGAAAAAAAAAAGTGACTTGTGTGTGCCGGGTCACCATTTGGAGAAGACCCGGGCCGGATGTACCGGCGAACATACAACAACAACAACAACAAAATGACTTGTAAAGCACATCATTGATACAGTTGAGGCCATGATAACACGTCAATACACACTAGTATATAACAGAGGAAACAGAAGACTCACCGATGGCGTGCCAGGACTTCCTCCTGCCGTAGGTGCAGAAGGTGCACCCACGGTCACTCTGCAGCCCGATAAGGGGAGTGGACACGGCGTCCGCCACTTGACCCATCAACAGCAGGAACCCTGAAAGACCACGGTCCAACTGGCCAAGGGGTGAAGACAAGGAAGATGGTATTAGATTTTCAGATATTACCCCGAGATGCCCTTATATAAACCTTTACAATGCCCTTGCTGTTGGGTCTAGCCCCGACTCTTTTCTTTTTTTCTTAAATTCTTTCTTCTCCCCATCTATTCTTCAACTATCCCCACTTCCCCCTCACTTCTAGTGGGTCCTTACCTGTCAGTCCCTTCTATTGTACTCTACGATGCTATACTGGGCAGTGCCACTCATCCTGGGAGTGACCATACCGTCACACTCATAGTATATTATGACCCCAAATAATAGTCACACTTAGTGAATAAGCAAATATTTGTATATAAAAGTATATAAATGTTTCAATGTTAAGTTTGTGTACAAGTTAATAAATGTTGTTATGCTTGTAAATGATCAAGGAAGAGTTGTTTAACTGAGCAAGTCTGATACACACCCTCAGTGACCAGCTGTCCTCGTGATGGTTAGAGGGAGGTGAGGTGAGGACCAGCTGTCCTCGTGATGGTTAGAGGGAGGTGAGGTGAGGACCAGCTGTCCTCGTGATGGTTAGAGGGAGGTGAGGTGAGGACCAGCTGTCCTCGTGATGGTTAGAGGGAGGTGAGGTGAGGACCAGCTGTCCTCGTGATGGTTAGAGGGAGGTGAGGTGAGGCTGTGTTTTCATGTCATATTTCATCACAAAGGATCAGATATATATCCATTATGTTATTAAATCTGTCAAGATGAGGTACATAATGGCAGACCCCCTCACCTGGAGTACATACTGGAGGTACATAATGGCAGACCCCTCACCTGGAGTACATACTGGAGGTACATAATGGCAGACCCCTCACCTGGAGTACATACTGGAGGTACATAATGGCAGACCCCTCACCTGGAGTACATACTGGAGGTAGACTAGTAAGTAGGTGAACCACATGGAGGCGCACAGGTCATTAAATACATGACCCACACCGTATGCCAGCTTCACACGGCGAGTTAGAGCCATCTTGCGGTGGTGGTGGTGCTGCTGCTGCTGCTGCTGCTGCGTGTAGCGGTGGTGGTGCTGCTGCTTGTGGTGCTAGTGGTAGTGATGGGTGGTGGTGCTAGTGATGGGTGGTGGTGCTAGGGTGGTGATGGTGGTGCAGGTAGAAAAGCTGTCTGCCTTATTACTGGTGCTGACAGCTTCTACTGGTGACTGGTAGTGAAGTGGAGGGAGGAAGTGGGAAAGGTTGTTGACACTACAGTTGTGGTGGTGTTAGTGGAGCTGTGGTAAAGGGGTTGTAGTGGCGCTAGTGGTAGCGGTTGTAATAGTGGTGTCAGTAATGCTGTAGTACTGGGGAAGAAGTGATTGCGGGGGTGGTTTATGGCGTTAGTATTGTTGTGGTAGAGATTCAGAAGTGCTGTGATAGAGGGGCAGTAGTGGTTGTGATGGTGACTGTGGTAGTGTTGTGGTAAGGGGTAGTAGTGGTGATGGTGGTTGTGGAGTTGTGGTAAAAGAGTAGTAGTAGTGATGTTGGTAGTAGTGGTGGTGTTGTGATAGTGTCTGAGGTTAGTGGTGGCGGTGGAAGCGGTGAGGGAAAGGTTGTGAAGGATAGTGGCGAGCAATAGGCAGTGACAAGCAGAGGGGGGTGGTGGGGGAGGGCTGGGCACTGACGACGGGGTAGTGGCGAACGAAGGGCAGTGAAGGACGAGGGAGTAGTGGCAGTCGTAAGGGTAGTGATGGTCGAAGGGGTATTGGCGGCTGAGGTGGTAGTGGTGGTCGAGGTGGAAGTGGAGGGCGAGAGGTCAGTGGCGGGCGAGAGGTTAGTGGCGGGCGAGAGGTTAATGGCGGGCGAGAGGTCAGTGGCGGGCGAGAGGGTTGGTGAGCAGGTTGTGGCGGGGAGAGGGGCGGGGGAGAAGACGGTGGCGGAGGAGGGGGTTGTGGTGGGGGAGGAGGTATTATCGGATGTGAGTGTAGTGGTGGGTGAAGGGGTAGTTGCCGGCGAGGGGGTAGTGGCGACTGAGGGGTGAGTGGCAAGGCTGGTGGCTACATCAACAAGCAGCCAGGAGACAACCAGAGACCAACTCTCAGACTGTGGAGAGAAAACAGTTGACATTATTATTAAATTAAGAAACATATCAACAGTGCCAGGTTATCCTCCTTATAGCTCTCCTGCCGTGCAACCTCTGATAAAACCTGATAACCTATGGGTTTAGTGCTCCCCCATGATTATAAAAGCAACGAGATGTATTTCATTTGCTGCAAGATCAAAGAAAAGTCTCCATCCCTATATCGCCTAACCCGAGCCCCTGTACTTTAGTGCACGACAAACCTGGGGTTCAACAGCAGCAACCCACCAAAAGCCAATAATAACCCAACAAAAAGCCGCAATAAGAATTATCACGCAATCCAATCCTAGGCAACCCCCCCTAAGCTTACTCACTGTACACAACATCCACACCTACTACTGTACAACCTATATTTACAGAACCATACATTCTAATAATAACCCTGAACTAAAACACTTTTTTGACAGTTGCAACAGGACCCATAGACATGATACCAGACAAAAATCTCTGACATTCCTCGTGTCCGGCTAAACCTCTACAAAAATTCGATGCACATAAAAGGGCCTAAAATCTGGAACTCCCTGCCTGAAAACTCTAGAACTGCAGACTCAACCACCACTTTCAAAACTACTGTTAAAAAACATCTTATCTCCCTAACACACCCCATTATTAGCTAAACGAATGATAATCACCTAATTTTCTTTTTAGTCTCATGAACACATCCAACACAATATGTCCCACTCTCGTTATCTGTAATTCCCATTAATTTACACTTACACCCACCCAAATGACTGTAAACATAAAATTCCTAATATAGCTATAGCCTATTAAACCTTAAGTTAGCCCTAAGTCCACCTAAAACACGCTTCCAGACGCTACACACAAATCCAATCCCATTACTGAATTTACCGTTTGTTTTATTATTGTATGACTCGTACTACTTCAAAGTTGTATATCTAAAAATGTATGTCCAAATCTACCTCAATATTGTTAATCTAAAAATGTATGTTAAAATGTACTGCCCACAACCTAAATCATTATTGAGTAAGAAATAGTATTAATCTGCCCGAAATACTTAGGCATGCCTGAAATGCCTAGGCATGCTAGTGGCCATCTTTGTAATCGAAATGTAATGTAAACCAAACATTGTAAGCTTTACAAGGAAATAAAATTATCAATTATCAATAAGTGCCTAAACCTGTACTCCCTAGAACGTAGGAGGGAGAGATACATTATTATATACACGTGGAAAATTCTCGAGGGATTAGTACCAAACTTGCACACGAGAGTCACTCCCTACGAAAGCAAAAGACTCGGCAGACGATGCAACATTCCCCAATGAAAAGCAGGGGTGCCACTAGCACGTTAAGAGACAACACAATAAGTGTTAGGGGCCCAAGACTGTTCAACTGCCTCCCAGCATACATAAGGGGGATTACCAATAGACCCCTGGCTGTCTTCAAGCAGGCACTGGACAGGCACCTAAAATCGGTACCTGACCAGCCGGGCTGTGGTTCGTACGTTGGATTGCATGCGGCCAGCAGTAACAGCCTGGTTGATCAGACCCTGATCCACCATGAGGCCTGATCACAGACCGGACCGCGGGGGCGTTGACCCCCGGAACTCTCTCCAGGTAAACTCCAGTGCAGACTAATAACCCAATTTCTTCAATATGAACGGCAAATTACGACATGTACAGCTATGTGCTGATTCAAACCTTCCACTAACAAACACCAATTTTGAAGACAAACTGAAGAGGCTTTCACTTGTTATCTCAGAGAAACTAATATCCTAAAATGCACCAGCATATTAAGTTTGAAGCCGCTCAGAATTTGCATTATCAAATTATCAGCACTGAAGGTTGAATGCACTTGCATGAAGCACTCGGAAATTACTGCATGAAAATTCAGTATTTTAGTTATCCCAGTTTCTTCCATAAAAAAGGCAAGTTGAATGAACACAGCCTAAATCAGTCCAAACTTTTCTCAAAATAAGATTTAACAGCATTTAAGGTTTAAGTAAGAAAGTTTGCATGTAAGTAACAAGTTAAGTTTTATTAAAACCTTGGGTACATAACAGCTAAAAAAAATTATTACATTGTGACCTTGAGAACACAAATGTTATATGCACATAAATATATATCACGCAGGTTTAACCTTGGATGACCCACTGAAGTCAAACAGTAATTAATTTCTGGTCAGAAGATCCATTCTACAGTCATTTCACAAAAAAAAAAAAATAATGAAATCGACACATTAAAGGCTGATTCATCTTATGGAACGGATGGAACATTTCTTGGCTTCAGGCTGTGTAGGGGCACATTATATTTTGTGCAATGACTGGAGAATGCCTCTTCTGGTCAAAATGTACCTACACACAGTCCATTATTAATATCAAACATGTCCTAAGAAGCAAACATGAATGATCAAATTGTAAACTCGATCAGAAGAGGCTTTCTCCAGTTATCACAAGGAAATAAAATCTGGGAACGGTCTATGTAACATTGTTCCCGGGTCATCCACGCATGCAAATAGTCGTGATAAATGGTTTTGAAAACCGACAAGTTGAAGAATGAGACACATATGCAACATATGGGAATCTTTACTGAGAAAACGTTTCGCCACACAGTGGCTTCATCAGTCCAATACAAAGAACATAAAACCATAACAAATTAGGAATACTACAGCAGGCCTACTGGCCCTTGCGAGGCAGGTCCAAATCTCTCACCAGCTTAAGCCAATGATCCAACCTAGTCAGGTCACGTCACGGCATCAGACCTAGTAACACAACCTAGTCAGGTCCGACTCACACGCACCCACACCCACTCATGTATTTATCTAACCTATTTTTAAAACTACACAACGTCTTAGCTTCTATGACGGTACTCGGGAGTTTGTTCCACTCATCCACAACTCTATTACCAAACCAGTGCTTTCCTATATCCTTCCTGAATCTGAACTTTTCCAACGTAAAGCCATTGCTGCGAGTCCTGTCAATGCTGGATATTTTTAGTACGCTATTTACATCCCCTTTATTTATTCCTGTTTTCCATTTATACACCTCAATCATATCCCCCCCAATTCTACGCCTTTCTAGAGAGCGCAGATTCAGGTCCCTCAGTCTATCCTCATAGGGAAGATTTCTGGTACATGGGATCAACTTTGTCATCCTCCTTTGTACGTTTTCCAGTGCATTTACAGCCATTCTGTAATACGGTGATCAGAACTGTGCAGCATAATCTAAATGAGGCCTAACCAAGGATATATAGAGTTAAATAACAACCTGAGGACTTCTATTATTTATACTTCTTGATATGAAGCCAAGAGTTACGTTCGCTTTATTGCGAACACTTATGCACTGCTGTCTTGGTTTTGGATGACTGCTAATCAAAACTCCCTAATCCTTTTCGCAATCAGTAATATTAGGATCTACATTATTTAGTTTATATGTGGCATGGTTATTTTCCTGTCCAATGTTTAGAACTTTGCATTTGTCTATATTAAACTGCATCTGCCACTTCTCCGACCATTGCATCAATCTATTCAAATCTTCCTGGAGTGCTCTAATGTCCTCGTCAGAATGAATTCGTCGGCCTATTTTGGTGTCATCGGCAGACTTGCTTATGTCGCTATTTATTCCCTCATCTATGTCGTTTATGTAGACTGTGAACAACAAGGGGCCCAACACTTCCCAACACAGATTTCTCCCCATTTATGCAAAATCTCTCTGCTGCCTATCTATCCAGGAAAATAATTCTCCTATTCCGTGTGCCTTAATTTTCCTCAATAGTCTCTGATGTGGGACTCTATCAAAAGCCTTACTGAAGTCCATATACACAATATCATATTCATTACCATGATCTACCTACTCAAATACCTTAGTGTAAAAAAATAATAAATTCGTAATGCAGGAACGCCCTTTAGTAAAACCGTGCTGAGATTCATTGATCAATTTATGCGCGCACTCAGAATCTGCAGCAGTGAGTTCCTTGAAGAAGAATGCTCCCTCATTGAACAAGTTTTTTCCAAACTTCACTATCCTCGTCACTTCATTAGAGACTGCAGACGACGGGCATTAAACATCTTCAACACACCCAGAGAAGACACTGCTGAGAAGAGATACATAGTCCTTCCCACCAACTCCATTTCCAAACAAGTTTCCAACATTTTTTCTAAGACCTCATTCCGAGTATCCACCTCCACATCCACCACCATCAAGGACATTACCAGTAACAGACAGGAAAAGCTTCAATCCACGGCAGGGGTATACACAATCCCTTGTAATGGCTGCAGCAAATTATACGTTGGCGAAACATCCAGAGACCTACAAACACGCATTTCAGAACACCAGTACGCAGGCAGATCTGACGACTCAAGAAATGCCTGTGTTCAACACCGAAATTTACACAACCATTTAATCAACTACAGAAACGCAAGACTCATCGCCAGAGAAGACAACACGCAATACCGAAGAATCCTAGAATCATCACTCATCTGTATATCCAACAACTTCAACCAGAACAACGGCTTCTACAACATAGCTGAACCTATTGCCAAGAAACTTCTTCAACGCTATCCCACCTAGAACTCAAGAATGGTACACTGCAGGTCCTTTAAGTCACACAATGTTTTTAACTATCACACTACTTTTAAGACTGTCACATGCAGCTTTCTCCACCTGACTCAGCATTCTCCACCTGACTGTACCCTATATATATCTCCATGTTGCTCATTTTCCAGGTAGATCTGTCTGTGACTCGATAAAGCCCACTGCGTGGGCGAAACGTTGTCAATAAAGGATCACATTATACTGCTTATGTGTTTATTTTTCCATTGTGTCGGTATTTTATACCATTTATTTCCATGTCAGGTCCATCTTTGAGTGTGCATATGAAACCTATATATGATAAAACATATCAAGATGGAAAAAGTGCAAAGGGTTGCAATGAGACTAGTCCTGA
Source organism: Cherax destructor (assembly GCA_009830355.1). NCBI lineage: Eukaryota > Metazoa > Arthropoda > Malacostraca > Decapoda > Parastacidae > Cherax > Cherax destructor. Next base: position 28,029 of record WNWK01014037.1, read on the forward strand.
AGTTCAGGGGTATGACCTATGAGGAGAGGCTATGGGAGCTAAACTTGGTGACATTAGACGACATAAAAGAACCAGGGGTGACAAGGTTAAAATGTACAAAATACTGAAAGAAACTGACAGGGTACAGGGCCGGTCCTTGAAAGGCGGGAATTTGGTACAAGAGCGCAAAGCTGAAAGTTACAGGGATGTTAAGAAATACTTCTTTAGCATTAGAGCAGTCGGGAAGTGAGACGACCTAGACAGTAAACCGGTAGCGGCAGAATCAATAAGTAGTTTTAAGAATAGGTATGATAGGTTTCATGCAGCCAGAAGAGAGGAGATCCAGTAGTGGCCAGTGGAGACGGGAGCTGAAACTCGATTTCCTGTAACTACAAATTAGGTGAGTAATCATCCCAGTCTCCACACGAAACATACTCAAAACAATGGGAAGTTTGGTACCTAACAGTGATAACATGTTTGTCTTATAGCCGAGAGTGGCCAGAGTGGACCCAGGGCCAGGTAAGATGTATGGGCGAGTCTCTCATACATCAGTAAATACATACCTGGGAGTTAATCGACTGTTATGAGACTCATCTTAGATGTATTAAAAAAGGACCGAGAAAGGTATCCCCATTTTCCATAAGCCTAGCCTCCTCTACTTCAATACACGCAAAATGAATAGTGCAGGACAGTGATAAAATTTTTAATGCAACAAAATCTAAAAATATGTATTTATGTATACATGTGTGTATACCCATCAGTAAAATGGGTACCTTGGTGTTAGTGGACTGGTGTGGGTCGCATCCTGGGACAAAACTGACCTAATTTGCCCGAAATGCTCTGCATAACAAGCGGCTTTCTATATAGTAGTATGTTATTGATGTCAGCTGGGCCTGTATACCTTGTACATGTACTTGTAGTAAATAAAGATATTATTTATTTATATGGATGAGCGCATGCAAATAAGGGGTAAATAAAAGCCTTTACTGTATCACAAAGTTCTTCTATTGTCCAGGATGGAGAGAGGACGTCAGGAAACATAAGAGATCCTGATGCGAGTGCCACCTGGTGGTAAAGTCTGGACACTACAAACGGTTGCCCAGCAGCCTATGCCGGCTGATGGTCAACCATTTGCCGACCTGATCATCGACTGTGTGGGGCCAAATCAGGTAATCAATATATTTTCATTATGGATAAAACTACTAGATATTCCGAGGCAGTTCCCACGCACACCACTAATACAAAGGTTATGCTGGAAGTCCTTGGTTTCTTGCTGCTACTAGTGAACCCCGTCCCCTGCAACGTCTTCGAGATCTTCCACCTCACCTACGACAGTATTTAAGACTCCATTCTCATGAAGCTGAACTCTTCTCCAGGCTGAGGGACTGACCACTTCAAACTATTTCTTCAGGGTTGATAGACACTGTTTACATCATCTTCACCTCTGGTTACAATACATTATCCTCTGCATTTGACTGATGAAGCCTACCGTGTAGGTGAAACTTTTCAACAATAAAGATATCCAACTGTTTAACTTGTCGGAATTTTATACCATATTCAACACATATATCAGACACGTGTCTGAAGGTTAGGCAAACTTGCCTAACCTCTAGGCATGACCTACTGCCGCCTGTGCATTTTTCCATGGTGACACAGCCTCTGACTGCTTCATCTCACCTCATCTTCCACGATTCATCTCTGTACCAGACTGAGGACGCCACTTGTTGGCCATAAAGATTCTCATGTGTTGCATAAGAGTCTCAATCATTAACTTGTTGATTCTCTGAACCATTTATCTGCAAGACCGTAAGGCTGTCTACATACATTGCATTTAGTAATTCAATTTGTGATCGAATCCTTAAAAAATGTACATTAATACCTTTTCTCCGATTTTTGAGCATCTATATCTAACTTCTCAAATGATCATGTTGTTAGTATCATCATGTGAGTCCAGAATCTTCAGTTAAGCTCAGCGTCATAAGTTAACTTTCGAGCAATCATGATGACAAACAGTTCACTTGGCAGTGTAAACGCCCAGTTGTAAATTCTTATGCCTAACTTAACATAGTTCATGTTTTTCTTATTTAGGAAGGTGGCAACAAAAGCAAATGAAGACCTGTCAGTGACCTCCTGCTTAGATCCACCAGTGTAAATAATTTGTGATATATCGCAGCCAAGGAGAAGTGACTCTGTTATCGTAGAATCTTGGATGCTCTGAAGCAACTGTGTGGCACAGTCAGTTTGAATACCAGCCATGATGAGAAGACCAAGGCAGCCAAGACAGGTAGAGTTACCGTCTAAAGGTGTGCTGACAACAGGCACCAGTTCTTTCATCAAAACAGGTCAAGTTGTCATCCAGAGATGCGCTGTCAACAAACAGCAGTTGTCGAAAGAAGATCGTTGTGTCAGAGTATACGCAACACCAACGACGTGAAATTCAAAGAAAGGTGTTGGCAATGTGGTGCGGAGGGTAAGTAAGTTTATTCAGGTATACACAAATACATTTACATACATTATCATACATAGCAGCATATGTGTAGAGAACCTAGGATAACCCAAAAAATTCAGACAGTGACTTATTTCCATTGGGGTCACCGGAAGCGAGACTGCAGGATCCTGAAGGGCAAGTGGGAGACTTCTGTGTCATAGGGTGGGCAATTTATTTCACAGCGCAGCAGTACAGTGATGTGGGTCTTCTCAGTATCCCAGCTTGCGGGCATGGAGAGTACGAGGAGGTTTTCCCACTCTGGCGTTGATACAATATTCTTAAGAGAAGATAAGTATGTTCAACAGATGAGTTTGTTGCTCTACTAATGGATCCCGCCTCCTGAGACGTTTTCGAGATTTTCTCTGCGTCACCTTACCTGCAGTATACCTGGAGGGTGGTCCGGGGGTCAACGCCCCTCGCGGCCCGGTCCATTACCAGGCCATGACATTGGGCAGTATTTATGGCTCCACGTTCATGTTTCACTTTCATATTGTTCCAGACTATAGAGCTGAACTTTTTTTCAGGCTGAGGGACCAACCACTTCAACAACTACTTCGAGGTTGATGGACTGATTACATCACGTTTACCTCGCCACTGCTTCTGCTGTCTCCATATTAAGTAAACTAGGTATTCGACTGAAGAAGCCCAGTGTGTAGGCGAGAAACTGATAAAAAAGATGTCAAACAGTTGCACATGTGTCTTAATCATCTAATTCTCGATATTGTATACCATTTTCATATTCATCTGAGTATCTCAGAGATGCAGGCGATAGGTAACTCCTGGTGCTGGGTTATTTTTATAATTATATTTATGAGAAGGAGCCGTATATCGGGTGGAGGAACAGTGAACCGAGAAGTTCCGTAAAGTTTGGGGAAGGAATTGCCTTCCTCTATAGTGCTGAGTTCCAACCTTAAGGAATCAGTAGACTGAGTTAGAAAAACAGAGGAGGGCAGCCTGAGGGAGTTACTGAAGTCTATCTTGGAGACTGATATGGATGGCAGCCTGAGGGAGGTACTGAAGCCTACCATGAAGACTGATATGGATAGCAGCCTGAAGGAGTTAATGAAACCTACCCTGTAGACAGGTAGATGGCAACCTGAGATACTGAAGCCAACTGTGGTGACTGAGATGGATGGCAGCCTGAGGTATTACTGAAGCCTTCCCTGGAGACTGAGGTGGATAGCAGCCTGAGAGGGGTTACTGAAGCCTACACTGGAGTCTGAGGTGGCTGGCAGCCTGAGGGGAGTTACTGAGGCCTACCCTGGAGACAGAGGTGGATGGCAGTCTGAGAAGGGTTACTGAAGCCTACACTGGAGTCTGAGGTGGATGGCAGCCTGAGGGGAGTTACTGAGGCCTACCCTAGAGAATGAGGTAGATGGCAGCCTGAGAGTTGTTACTGAAGCCTACCCTGGAGACTGAGGTGGATTGCACCCTGAGGAGGTTACTGGAGCCTACGCTGGAGACTGAGGTGGATGGCAGCCTGAGGGGGTTACTGAAGCCTACCCTGGAGACTGAAGATGGTACCCTGAGAGGGTTACTGAAGCCTACCCTGGAGACTGAGGTGGATGGCATCCTAAGAGGGGTTACTTTAGCATACCCTTCAGACTGATTTGGATGGCAGCCTGAGGGATGTTACTGGAGCCAACGCTGAACACTGAGGTGGATGGCAGCCTGAGAAGGGTTAGTGGATCCTACCCTTGAGAGTGAGGTGGATGGCAGCCTGAGGGAGGTTACTGGAGCCTACCCTGGAGACTGAGGTGGATAACAGCCTGATTGGGGTTACTGGAGCGTACCCTTGAGACTGAGGTGGATGGCAGCCTGAGGTGGGTTACTGGACTTTACCCTGGAGACTGAGGTGGATGGCAGCCTGAGGGGGGTTACTGGAGCCTACCCTGGAGACTGAGGTGGATGACAGCCTGAGGGGGGTTACTGGAGCCTACCCTGGAGACTGAGGTGGATGGCAGCCTGAAAGGGGTTACTGGAGCCTACCCTGGAGACTGAGGTGGATGGCAGCCTGAGGGGGGTTACTGGAGCGTACCCTTGAGACTGAGGTGGATGGCAGCCTGAGGGAGGTTACTGGAGCCTACCCTGGAGACTGAGGTGGATAACAGCCTGAGTGGGGTTACTGGAGCCTACCCTTGAGACTGAGGTGGATCGCAGCCTGAGGGGGTTACTGGACTCTACCCTGGAGACTGAGGTGGAAGGCAGCCTGAGGGGGGTTACTAGACTCTACCCTGGAGACTGAGGTGGCTGGCAGCCTGAGGGGGGTTACTGGAGCCTACCTTGGAGACTGAGGTGGATGGCAGCCTGAGGGGGGTTACTGGAGCCTACCCTGGAGACTGAGGTGGATGGCAGCCTGAGGGGGTTACTGGAGCCTACCCTGGAGACTGAGGTGGAAAGCAGCCTGAGGGGGGTTACTGGAGCCTACCCTGGAGACTGAGGTGGATGGCAGCATGAGGGGGGTTACTGGAGCCTACCCTGGAGACTGAGGTGGATGGCAGCCTGAGGGGGTTACTGGAGCCTACCCTAGAGACTGAGGTCGATGGCAGCCTGAGTGGGGTTACTGGAGCCTACCCTGGAGACTGAGGTGGATAGCAGCCTGAGGAGGGTTACTGGAGCCTACCCTGGAGACTGAGGTGGATGGCAGCCTGAGGGGGGTTACTGGAGCCTACCCTGGAGACTGAGGTGGATGGCAGCCTGAGGGGGTTACTGGAGCCTACCCTGGAGACTGAGGTGGATGGCAGCCTGAGGGGGTTACTGGAGCCTACTCTGGAGACTGAGGTGGATGGCAGCCTGAGGGGGTTATTGGAGCCTACCCTGGAGACTGAGGTAGATGGCAGCCTGAGGGTGTTACTGGAGCCTACCCTGGAGACTGAGGTGGAAGGAAGCCTGAGAGGGGTTACTGGAGCCTACCCTGGAGACTGAGGTGGATGGCAGCCTGAGGGGTTACTGGAGCCTACCCTGGAGACTGAGGTGGATGGCAGCCTGAGGGGGTTACTGGAGCCTACCCTGGAGACTGAGGTGGATGGCAGCCTGAGGGGGTTACTGGAGCCTACCCTGGAGACTGAGGTGGATGGCAGCCTGAGGGGGGTTACTGGAGCCTACCCTGGAGACTGAGGTGGATGGCAGCCTGAGGGGGGTTACTGGAGCCTACCCTGGAGACTGAGGTGGATGGCAGCCTGAGGGGGTTACTGGAGCGTACCCTTGAGACTGAGGTGGATGGCAGCCTGAGGGGTTACTGGAGCCTACCCTAGAGACTAAGGTGGATAGAAGCCTGAGGAGGGTTACTGGAGCCTACCCTGGAGACTGAGGTGGATGGCAGCCTGAGGGGGGTTACTGGAGCCTACCCTAGAGACTGAGGTGGATGGCAGCCTGAGGGGGTTACTGGAGCCTACCCTGGAGACTGAGGTTGATGGCAGCCTGAGGGGGTTACTGGAGCCTACTCTGGAGACTGAGGTGGATGGCAGCCTGAGAGGGTTACTGGAGCCTACCCTGGAGACTGAGGTAGATGGCAGCCTGAGGGTGTTACTGGAGCCTACCCTGGAGACTGAGATGGAAGGCAGCCTGAGGGGTTACTGGAGCTTACCCTGGAGACTGAGGTGGATGGCAGCATGAGGGGGTTACTGGAGCCTACCCTGGAGACTGAGGTGGATGGCAGCCTGAGGGGGGGTACTGGAGCCTACCCTGGAGACTGAGGTGGATGGCAGCCTGAGGGGGGTTACTGGAGCCTACCCTGGAGACTGAGGTGGATGGCAGCCTGAGGGAGGTTACTGGAGCCTACCCTGGAGACTGAGGTGGATGGCAGCCTGAGGGGTTACTGGAGCCTACCCTGGAGACTGAGATGGATGGCAGCCTGAGTGGGGTTACTGGAGCCTACCCTGGAGACTGAGGTGGATGGCAGCCTGAGGGGGGTTACTGGAGCCTACCCTGGAGACTGAGATGGATGGCAGCCTGAGTGGGGTTACTGGAGCCTACCCTGGAGACTGAGGTGGATGGCAGCCTGAGGGGGGTTACTGGAGCCTACCCTGGAGACTGAGGTGGATGGCAGCCTGAGGAGGGTTACTGGAGCCTACCCTGGAGACTGAGGTGGATGGCAACCTGAGGGGGGTTACTGGAGCCTACCCTGGAGACTGAGGTGGATGGCAGCCTGAGATGGGTTACTGGAGCCTACCCTGGAGACTGAGGTGGATGGCAGCCTGAGGGGGGTTACTGGAGCCTACTCTGGAGACTGAGGTGGATGGCAGCCTGAGGGGTTACTGGAGCCTACCCTGGAGACTGAGGTGGATGGCAGCCTGAGGGTGTTACTGGAGCCTACCCTGGAGACTGAGGTGGAAGGCAGCCTGAGGGGGGTTACTGGAGCCTACCCTGGAGACTGAGGTGGATGGCAGCCTGAGGGGGGTTACTGGAGCCTACCCTGGAAACTGAGGTGGATGGCAGCCTGAGGGGGGTTACTGGAGCCTACCCTGGAGACTGAGGTGGATGGCAGCCTGAGGGGGGTTACTGGAGCCTACCCTAGAGACTGAGGTGGATGGCAGCCTGAGGGGGGGTTACTGGAGCCTACCCTGGAGACTGAGGTGGATGGCAGCCTCAGGGGGGTTACTGGAGCCTACCCTGGAGACTGAGGTGGATGGCAGCCTGAGTGGGGTTACTGGAGCCTACCCTGGAGACTGAGGTGGATGGCAGCCTGAGGGGTGTTACTGGAGCCTACCCTGGAGACTGAGGTGGATGGCAGCCTGAGTGGGGTTACTGGAGCCTACCCTGGAGACTGAGGTAGCCTGAACATAGGTGACAAATGGATTGACTGATGTCAATATCTCTTCTGTCTCACGTTAACGAAATTCATTAGGCATTCAGTTTTTAGTAACATCTCATAAAGTGGTCTGTTTGTTTTAGCTATTTTTTGTCATATGAATTTAATTCGTTGTCGTAAGTTTCATCCTCTTATGTGGGAGTTATTAATGTATTTAGGAGATTATGTAAGTCACTTACGGTTTCTCTCCTCCTTCAGAATGTGACTTATATAGTATTAAACTCTTGGCACTGTCAATATAAATATAATTATTATTATTATTATTATTCGGAGAGTCATTTACATTGCGATGTGTGCATTCTTCTGGCAAGACAAGCATCGAATGAATGATGGGTCAGCGGTTTTTTTTTTTTTGTGGGGGTCACCCTACCTTGGTGGAGACTACCAGTGTTGTAAAAATAAAAATAAGTGCAGGTATTTCGGTCGCTGCGTGAGAGGAATCCGCGTGTTGCATAAATCTTTTACCTCAATGTACACGACAGGAGTAATGCAGAGTGCAGAGAAAGTTTCTAATCCAGTTCAATATTAGCATTAAAGATTTGACGTGATATAAAGAGGTATTCACAAGTTATCACATGGACACTAACATCCCAATCCCTTCAGTATAAATAGCAAATTAGGACATACACATCCCAAAACTAATTCAAACCCTGAAGAGGCATTCTCTTATTATCTCAGAAAAACTATTATTATAAAATACGCCAGTGCATTAAGTTTGAAGATGGTTTAATATTTTTATTATTCACTTCATAACCATGGTGTGGTTGGTAGTGGAAAGATCACAGAGGCACATAATGGTTCCAGGAACTGAGACGCAAAATTCTCACAGCTAAACAAGTTACTGTGGTAATGAACTGTTTACATGTCTATATCTGCTAACAACTGTAATGAGTTATTTATCCAGACACGTATTAGGTCACCAAAAAATTACAAAAACATTACCATATATTTTAACAATGTATGCTTGTAATAAAAAAAATAATTTATATATAAGTTTGAAGCCGCTAAGAATTTGCATGATCAAGTTATCAGCTTGCATTATCAAGTTATCAGCTTGCATTATCAAGTTATCAACTTGCATTATCAAGTTATCAGCTTGCATTATCAAGTTATCACAGTTTCTTCCACTAATATGGCAAATTGGGACCAGGAGAGACCAAAATCAATACAAACGTTTCTCATAGCATGTACAGCACCTATGTTGTACATACAATTAAATAATCTTTATTTAAACATATCGTCCAGAACACACAATGTTTTTACAAAGGTCTTGAGGACATAGTGTTATGTGCACATAAAAGTACATTATGTAGACTTAACCTAAGATAACCCAGTAAAGTCAAACACTGTAACCTATTTCTCATTACACAAGACATTCTCCAGTTGATGAAAATTAGACACATGTGCAACATCTGGGTGTCTTTATTGTAGACGTTTCGCCATCCAGTGGCTTTATCAATACAAATTCTAGGACAAAACATGAAGACAGTAGAACTATATACAAAAGATGATCTAATCAGTCCCTCAGCCTTGGAGTTGGTGTGAACACCACCTACTGTTCACACCAACTCCAAAGCCGAGGGACTGATTACCTCATTATGTGTGGGAACAGAGCAAGAAATGTCCAACTAAACATTATGATTGACAACTCTTATTGCTATACATAACGAGGGAACATTCCTGGGTCTTCACCCTGACACCAACTTGAAGTTTAACACCCATCTCCGACACATAAAAAAAGTGTCCAAAACAGTTGGCATCCTCTCAACGCTACGTTATTATGTACCACAAACAGCACTACTTATATAATACTATTCACTGATCAACCCCTAACTCACCCATGTTATTTGTGCCTGGGGATCCACAACAGAAAATCACTTTAAGCCAATAATAACTCAACAAAAAGCCGCAGTACGAATGATCACACAGTCTACTGCAAGATAACACCTCCCCTCCCCCCCTCACCACCACAACTCTTCAAAGACTTAAATCTACTCACTATACAAAACATTCACTCTTACTACTGTGCATCCTATATTTACAGAACAATAAACTCTAATATTAATCCCGACCTGAAGCATTTTCTTGATAGTTGCAACAGGACCCATACACATAATACTAGGCCCAAAAATCTCTATGACGTACCCCGTGTCCGGCTTAAATCTTTGTATAAATTCAATGTACAAGAAAAGGCCCAAAATCTGGAACTCGCTGCCGGAAATCTCCAGAGCCACTGTCTCAGACAGCGTCTTCGAAACTACCGTTTAAAAATACCTTCTCTCAATGACGTATCACAGCATCAGCTAATTGTGTGAAAACTATATATGCATATTCTCATTGTCACAAGCATATGGAAAACAATATAATCGTATTCTCAGTCTCTGTAATCCTCGCAGCCATTAAAACATTGATTGTGTCCACATTATATTAATATGCTAGAATCCTCATTACCTATAATCATAATTAAACCTGTAATTCTTAAAACAATTAAACCTGATAAAAGCCATTTATCATGTACTAACAGGATATTTAATTCTCTTGTATTCATTGTAACTCATAAATTTATTTTGACAACCACTTAAAAGACTGTATATAAAAAGACTCAATCAGTCATTGCCTTATTAACCTTAAGTTAGTCATAAGTTTGCCTAAAATGCCCTGCATATTAAGGAGGTTTCTGCATGCACACCTAAATGTCATTCACCTTTGTACAAACATTGTATCATGATCTTAAAATATGAATCCATTAGGATGAGGGATTCTCGAGTTACGAGCGAAACAATATGGAACACAGTGGGTAGAAGAAAAGCAAAGAAAAAATCAAACAACCATTTAAGGTCCTCGTTCATGGATACCTAATGAACACATGGAAGGAGAGAGTAAAGTTCACTTATATACAAGTGTAACTTAACTGTGAGGCTGCCTTGGTCACATGACGCACCTGAGTGCCTTGGCCACATGACGCACCTGAGTGCCTTGGTCACATGACACCTGGGTGCCTTGGTCACATGACGCACCTGAGTGCCTTGGCCACATGACGCACCTGAGTGCCTTGGTCACATGACACCTGGGTGCCTTGGTCACATGACGCACCTGAGTGCCTTGGTCACATGACGCACCTGAGTGCCTTGGTCACATGACACACCTGGGTGCCTTGGTCACATGACGCACCTGAGTGCCTTGGTCACATGACACACCTGGGTGCCTTGGTCACATGACACACCTGGGTGCCTTGGTCACATGACGCACCTGAGTGCCTTGGTCACATGACGCACCTGAGTGGCTTGGTCACATGACGCACCTGAGTGGCTTGGTCACGTGACGCACCTGAGTGGCTTGGTCACGTGACGCACCTGAGTGCCTTGGTCACATGACGCACCTGAGTGACTTGGTCACATGACGCACCTGAGTGCCTTGGTCACATGACGCACCTGAGTGCCTTGGTCACATGACACACATTCAGGTGAACTAACACATGAATGTTAGTACCAATGTTAAGCCTGTAACCAATGTTAACCAATGTTAAGCCTGTAACTAACACATGAAGGTTAGTACCAATGTTAAGCCTGTAACTAACACATGAAGGTTAGTACCAATGTTAAGCCTGTAACTAACATTAATTTATTCTATTTTATTCAATTTCCTACAACCACTTATTTTCATGCAAAAATGTCTTAGTTCTTGATTAATCAATAGAATTATTAAATCTTTTGCATAAATGAGAAGAATAGAATCTGACATAATCTAATGCTACATTTAATTTTTACTCTTAAATTTAGTTTTTCCACTAGTCTAAAAACAAATTTTACAGACACACATATCTCTAGGACATAACAGAACATGTTGAATGTTTGGCTCCATCATGATGTGACGAGTAAGAATGTTCTTAAGAAGAGAATAATTTGAATTTGAGTTTTAGGTCTTTTGTAACAAATAATGTAGAGAAATGTTAATAAATTAGTTTGCTTGACCTCATCAGTAACTTTTATGGTCGGAGATATTTTGAATTCGAGACGAAACTTATTAAAATTGTTATTCTTGGGCTATAAACATAAAACATCACATGACTCACATTTTTCAATAGGGAGAAGAATCCTACTTAGCAGTTTGGTTTTATAAATTTTCCTGTATATATTATTAAAAACTAGGGGAAAGTGGATTCCCCATTGCCATACCAAGCATTTGAGCACAGGACTTATCTATAAGTAAACAGTTTAATGATACCGTTGATGCATGGTTGGTTGGTAAGGTTCGCCAGGAAACAGGACAAGAGTTTCCTGACGCGGGTCTTAGTCATATGATGACCCGCCGTTGGAGGTTTTGATCATCTGGCCGAGGGCTTCCGCTGCCTTACCGGTCCACCCCTTTAAAAATTATGGTCATAGTTATAACCATTCATTTACTTTACCGTCGATGGAGTACAGGGGCCATGATAAGTTACAGTGGAGACTACCGTTGATGGAGTACAGGGGCCATGATAAGTTACAGTGGAGACTACTGTTGATGGAGTACAGGGGCCATGATAAGTTACAGTGGAGACTACCGTCGATGGAGTACAGGGGCCATGATAAGTTACAGTGGAGACTACCGTCGATGGAGTACAGGGGCCATGATAAGTTACAGTGGAGACTACCGTCGATGGAGTACAGGGGCCATGATAAGTTACAGTGGAGACTACCGTCGATGGAGTACAGGGGCCATGATAAGTTACAGTGGAGACTACCGTCGATGGAGTACAGGGCCATGATAAGTTACAGTGGAGACTACCGTCGATGGAGTACAGGGGCCATGATAAGTTACAGTGGAGACTACCGTTGATGGAGTACAGGGGCCATGATAAGTTACAGTGGAGACTACAGTTGATGGAGTACAGGGGCCATGATAGGTTACAGTGGAGACTACCGTCGATGGAGTACAGGGGCCATGATAAGTTACAGTGGAGACTACCGTCGATGGAGTACAGGGGCCATGATAAGTTACAGTGGAGACTACCGTCGATGGAGTACAGGGCCATGATAAGTTACAGTGGAGACTACCGTCGATGGAGTACAGGGGCCATGATAAGTTACAGTGGAGACTACCGTCGATGGAGTACAGGGGCCATGATAAGTTACAGTGGAGACTACAGTCGATGGAGTACAGGGCCATGATAAGTTACAGTGGAGACTACCGTCGATGGAGTACAGGGGCCATGATAAGTTACAGTGGAGACTACCGTTGATGGAGTACAGGGGCCATGATAAGTTACAGTGGAGACTACTGTTGATGGAGTACAGGGACCATGATACGTTACAGTGGAGACTACCGTCGATGGAGTACAGGGGCCATGATAAGTTACAGTGGAGACTACCGTTGATGGAGTACAGGGGCCATGATAAGTTACAGTAGAGACTACCGTTGATGGAGTACAGGGGCCATGATAAGTTACAGTGGAGACTACCGTCGATGGAGTAAAGGGGCCATGATAAGTTTCAGTGGAGACTATCGTTGATGGAGTACAGGGGCCATGATACGTTACAGTGGAGACTATCGTTGATGGAGTACAGGGGCCATGATAAGTTACAGTGGAGACTATCGTTGATGGAGTACAGGGCCATGATACGTTACAGTGGAGACTATCGTTGATGGAGTACAGGGGCCATGATAAGTTACAGTGGAGACTACCGTTGATGGAGTACAGGGGCCATGATACGTTACAGTGGAGACTACCGTTGATGGAGTACAGGGGCCATGATAAGTTACAGTGGAGACTATCGTTGATGGAGTACAGGGGCCATGATACGTTACAGTGGAGACTATCGTTGATGGAGTACAAGGGCCATGATAAGTTACAGTGGAGACTATCGTTGATGGAGTACAGGGGCCATGATACGTTACAGTGGAGACTATCGTTGATGGAGTACAGGGGCCATGATAAGTTACAGTGGAGACTACCGTTGATGGAGTACAGGGGCCATGATAAGTTACAGTGGAGACTACCGTTGATGGAGTACAGGGGCCATGATACGTTACAGTGGAGACTACCGTTGATGGAGTACAGGGGCCATGATACGTTACAGTGGAGACTACCGTTGATGGAGTACAGGGGCCATGATACGTTACAGTGGAGACTACCGTTGATGGAGTACAGGGGCCATGATACGTTACAGTGGAGACTACCGTTGATGGAGTACAGGGGCCATGATACGTTACAGTGGAGACTATTGCAAATAATGTTTTAGCAGGAAAAATGGTAGCATCAGTGTTATATTTAAAAACAAATTATCATGAAAATCTTCTTTATTAAGAGACTTTCAGAGAATGCTTATGGTTCTGTTTCTGAAGATTCCTCGCGTATAATACAATGATCTATGATAGACAAAAACATTTAAGTATAGCACCTAGATCTCGCCAGGACTCTAATTCTCTGTTTATTAATGCAAAAATTTTCTAAATATCCTAATGAATGGAAAAACTGGAAAAATTATTACAGACTAATAAATCTTTGAACGAAATATATTCAGAGTTAAGTTTTATTAAAACTTTTTCCCGACTTGTTCCAACATGTCAGTAGAAGCCAGGACTCGGAGCTTGATAAGTTCACTGTATATATCACAATTAAGTTACTATACACCTGAAATTATCACATTATTAAGTCACTGATCAGCTGAAGTTATCATGATTAAGTTACACTTGATATTATCACTGTTCAAGTTACACTTGACATTATCACATGATCAAGTTACACCTGACATTATCACATGATCGGTAACACCTGACATTATCACATGATCAAGTAACACCTGACATTATCACATGATCAAATAACACCTGACATTATCACATGATCAAGTAACACCTGACATTATCACATGATCAAGTTATACCTGACATTATCACATGATCAAGTAACACCTGACATTATCACATGATCAAGTTACACCTGACATTATCCATGATCACGTAACACCTGACATTATCACATGATCAAGTAACACCTGACATTATCCCCATGATCAAGTAACACCTGACATTATACATGATCAAGTAACACCTGACATTATCACATGATCAAGTAACACCTGACATTATCACATGATCAAATAACAACGACATTATCACATGATCAATAACACCTGACATTATCACATGATCAAGTTACACCTGACATTATCACATGATCAAGTAACACCTGACATTATCACATGATCAAGTAACACTTGACATTATCACATGATAAAGTAACACTTGACATTATCACATGATCAAGTTACACCTGACATTATCACATGATCAAGTAACACCTGACATTATCAGATGATCAAGTAAGAACATAAGAACATAAGAACATAAGAAAGGAGGAACACTGCAGCAGGCCTGTTGGCCCATACTAGGCAGGTCCTTCACAATCCATCCCACTAACAGAATATTTGCTCAACCCAATTTTCAAAGCTACCCAGAAATAAGCTTTGACAATTCTACCCACTCATGCGCGAGTCCCACTAAATCCAACCCCTCTCACTCATGAATTTATCCAACCTAAATTTGAAACTACCCAAGGTCCTAGCTTCAATAACCCTACTAGGCAGACTGTTCCACTCATCAACTACCCTATTTCCAAACCAATACTTTCCATATCCTTTCTAAATCTAAACTTATCTAACTTGAATCCATTATTGCGGGTTCTCTCTTGGAGAGATATCCCCCAAGACCTTTTTATATCCCCTTTGTTAATACCCATTTTCCACTTGTATACCTCGATCATGTCTCCTCATTCTACGTCTTACAAGTGAATGTAATTTTAGGGTCTTCAATCTTTCTTCGTAAGGAAGATTTCTAATGCTATGTATTAATTTAGTCATTCTACGCTGAATGTTTTCTAACGAATTTATGTCCATTCTGTAATATGGAGACCAGAACTGAGCTGCGTAATCTAGGTGAGGCCTTACTAATGATGTATAAAGCTGTAATATAACCTCTGGACTTCTGTTGCTAACACTTCTTGATATAAATCCCAGTAATCTATTTGCCTTATTACGTACGCTTAGGCATTGCTGTCTTGGTTTAAGGTTGCTGCTTACCATCACCCCCAAGTCCTTCTCGCAATCTGTATGGCTAAGTTCTACGTTATTTAACTTATAAGTGCTTGGGTTATGGACACTCCGAGCTTCAGAACCTTGCATTTATCTACATTGAACTGCATCTGCCACTTTTCTGACCACGAATTAAGTTTGTCTAAATCTTCCTGAAGTTCTATGACATCTATGTTTGAATCAATTATCCTACCTATCTTCGTGTCGTCGGCGAATTTGCTCATATCACTAGTAATTCCCTCATCAAGGTCATTGATATATATTATAAATAACAATGGGCCTAAGACTGATCCCTGTGGAACACCACTTGTTACAAGTCCCCATTCGGATTTAACCCCATTTATGCACACTCTCTGCTTCCTATTGGTGAGCCATGACTCGATCCATGACAGCACTTTTCCCCCAATGCCATGAGCTGCCACTTTCTTTAACAGTCTCTGGTGCGGTACTCTATCAAAAGCCTTACTAAAGTCTAAATAAACAATATCGAATTCTTTATCGTGATCAACAGCCTCAAAAGCTTTACTGAAGAAGGTTAATAAATTAGATAGGCAGGAACGGCCCTCGTGAATCCTAACGGCCCTCGTGACATTATCACATGATCAAGTAACACCTGACATTATCACATGATCAAAAACAACTGACATTATCACATGATCAAGTAACACCTGACATTATCACATGATCAAGTAACACCTGAGCATTATCACATGATCAAGTAACACCTGGGCATTATCACATGATCAAGTAACACCTGACATTATCACATGATCAAGTAACACCTGACATTATCACATGATCAAATAACACCTGATATTATCACACGATCAAGTAACACCTGACATTATCACATGATCAAGTAACACCTGACATTATCACATGATCAAATAACACCTGACATTATCACATGATCAAGTAACACCTGACATTATCATATGATCAAGTAACACCTGACATTATCACATGATCAAATAACACCTGACATTATCACATGATCGTAACACCTGACATTATCACATGATCAAGTAACACCTGACATTATCACATGATCAAGTAACACCTGACATTATCACATGATCAAGTAACACCTGACATTATCACATGATCAAGTAACACCTGACATTATCACATGATCAAGCCAGGTTCCTGGGTGTGGTACAGTCCTCGTGTATATAAAGTCACTTATTGCTACTTCCATTTTGAGTCCTTTGATATTTCATGGAAATGTGTGACTGTTTCACTTTGGTCGAGCTGAATATTTAGGTTTTAAAAACGGATTAAGATTTTCCAAATCAGTCTTTGTACATAATTAAAATTCAACTACTGACTTACCTTTCAAAAGCGATTTACTGGTATTTAATTGCTGGAAGAGGCTATTTCTCGATGATCATATTTATGTATTTTTCTTCTTTTAAATGAGACTGAATAAAACTATATTTAGTTAGAAATAATAGTTTATAATTATTATTTTAAAAGTTATCCTGTTTATATTTTATGCTCATTTTCTATTTATCAAAACCATTTGAGTTTTATATTAGCTATGGTATATTTTTGCATCAAACACTGCATTTGTATAGCAAGAAGCACTTCCATAAACCCGTACAGCATATTTATCAGTAGCTTAGGAGCACATTACAGCCATGCTGAGACACCTGTGAGTGGAGGCCAGGCAGGAAGGAACGTGTGGGGCTTCCTCTACTACGTTAGCACCACTCACTCCCTCTGCCAGCTTCGATACATTTGTCAGAGATCAATTACCAGATGTAGACAGACACACGAAGAGAAGTCACTGTGCCTGTGGAGAGATATGACGACGGTGAAGAAATCACGAGACGAGGCTGGACCCCGTGCTGGTAGTGGACTATGTGAGGGAGGTGTGTGAAGGAGGCAGGTCTCCCACACCACATGACTGCCTTCTCAGTTCACCTGGCTCTCGGATTTCACTGGATTACCTGTCCGGCTAACCACCGTCCTCTCACTCGTCTGTTGCGACACGCAAGTGTGATTCCAGTATGGTTAAATACGTTAAACTCGCCAATACGAAAGTATTTGAAAAGTTCCTCTTGGTTTGTGACCAGATTGAAAGTGCGTTCTCAGATGAAACCTGACAAGAGCTCCCTTCTCCTTCTCTCTCTCTCTCTCTCTCTCTCTCTCTCTCTCTCTCTCTCTCTCTCTCTCTCTCTCTCTCTCTCTCTCTCTCTCTCTCTCTCTCTCTCTCTCTCTCTCTCAAGAAAGCCACCAACCTGTCTGTCTTCACCTGTCTCTCTCTCTCTCTCTCTCTACATGTGTGTTAGCTAAAAATATAAAATCATTCTCCTCCTTTCTGTCCTACATTCATTAGGTAACTTTTGGTTCTCTTCTTGAACTGGCTCATGCTATGACTGGCTTTGACATGTGCAGGCAGTCTGTTCCATTCCTTTATTGCTGTACAATAAAAGGTGTTTGAAGCCTGGCCACTGACTGTGGGTACTACAATGTTGTGCTCTCTCCCCCTAGTACTATGACTGCTTTGGTTCCCAGCCTTGACAAAATTGGCAGCAAGATATTCTGGACACTGTTTGTTAGCAATTATATAAACTTGATTCAACTTAAGTTGTTTTACTCTGTAATCAAAATTCAGCATATCCAATTGTTGTAATTCATCCTGGAGCCAAGTCCAGAATGAATCTTACCATTTTGTTCTGGGTGATTTGCAGTTTATCTTTCATTTTTTTTTTTTTTGTCAAGGCAGAGTACCATGAAGAGCAAGCGTAGTCCATATGACATTGTATAAGGGCTAGACATAGAGTCCTGGAGCCTCAGTAGGTAGACACTGTGCTTGTCTGTAGAGGAACTTAGTCTGGCATTCACTTTCTTTACTACACTGTTCCCTATCAATTCTCCTGACATGCATGGGTCAAAGGGGATTCCCAGATATTTTACTGAGGAAACTGAAGTGATGGATTCCCCATTACACCGGGCATTAAAATTATTTGCCCTTTTCAGTTTATATTTCGTGCCAAAGAGTATGGCTTCTGTTTTCCCGAGGTGTAACGATAGTTTGTTGTCTACTAACCATTTGCTGCAGGACTCCAGTTCCCAGTGTTAATACATTAGCTATATTCTGTGGGTCTTTACCTGACACTAACAGAGCACTGTCATCCGCATACAGTAGGAGTTTGCACTTGACACTGATAGCCATGTCGTTTACATAACACAGGAATAATAAGGGACCCAGAATACTACCTTGGGGAACTCCACATGCTATCGGCAGTGGTTCTGATTCTGTTTTGTTGATTTTGACAATTTGTTTCCTATTGCTAGATATGACTTAAACCAGTCTATGGAACTTATTCCGACAGCTTGAAGTTTCTTATATAATATATTGTGGTTGACAGTATCGAAGGCCTTTTGCAAGTCTAAAGTTACCATTCCTATGAGGTTCCCTATCAACATTTTAGTTCTCATGTAATCCATCAGATAAATTAGGGAGGTGTCGGTTGAGTAAGAGCTCCTAAAGCCTGATTGGTAACTATGAAGAATATTGTTGTCATTAAGATACTTAACTACTTGACAGTCACACCCTCTCTAGAATTTTGGATATTACACTGAGTATACTAACAGGCCTATAGTTGCTTACATCAGACCTACTATTTTTCTTGAAGATAGGGTAACTCTGGCCTCCTTGAACCCCTCTGGCACTGTATTAGTGGTGATGGACAATTTATTATGTGAGCAATGGGGATTGCCAGTTCAGAGGCACCATCTTTTTGAACTTTGACGGGATTTATCGGGGCCCGGGGCTCTTAGTTTGGTTTAACCTGCTTAGTTTTTTTGCACGAAGACAATAAGATACACTTACTAGTCGACAACTGTTTGTAGTTACCCCTTTATTGGTATAGCATGTTTTAAACTTACCAGAGTTTGTGTTAAAAGTATTTGATGCAGCTGGTACCTTACTTACTAGTGTTGATTCGACAGTTGTGTAGTATGAATTAAAACAATTTGCCACTTTAGTTGTTTCGTGGCATACCTCGTTATCGACATTTAGTACTATGTTAGATCTATCTACGGATTTATGGCTATACCCCAACTGTTTTAGCTGTTGCCAGAGCTTTCTAGTGTTATTCTTGAGCAATAATACCTTGCCTTTGCGCCTTTTAAAAGCCTCTGCACTCTGTTCCTCACCCTTTGGAATTCATTTAGCGCTGCAATATCTTGTCTGTTTGCCTTAAATCTTTTTATCAACTGATCTCTGAATTTCATATTATCTAATATCTCAGTAGTCATCCAGGGTTCAGTTCTTCGTTTATCCAACCTCTTTAACTGGTGCAATATTATGAGGCAGTGAACATTGTTTTGAATTTTCCCAGACATCATTTACGTCGTGCAACTTGTTATCACTGACCAGTCACAATTGTAGCATATTTACCAGTGTTTCTTTACTGTAGTTTCTAGTTGACCTAATTTTTATTGTCTTGTGTAGGCCTATCCGTTCCCCAGTGATTTTCTGGGACAGTAAATGATGAAATGATCACTAAGACCTGTGGTAATGACCCCTGACTGACTAATGTTCTTAGGGCGGTTACAAAGATTGGTCAATTAGGGGGGCTGAGAACTGTTGATCCGGGTTGGTGTATTAATTAGTTAGTGTAATTATTTAAATCCAGAATTTGCTTATACCTTTTTCATAGCCCGTTATTTTACTGTTAAAAAAGATGTTGAAGTCTCTAATATTACTGTCTGTCATTGTTATCAAGTCCTGACAAGACTCTCGAAAAGTCCTCTAAGAACTGGTCATGGGTGGGAGGGCGATAACTGGTTCCTACTAAGATGGGTTTGGTTTTGGGGGTAGCAACACTTCAAACCATAGAATCCCCAAGTTTATTGTCATTTAAATCAGGTCTCGGATTATGGGCCCAAGTCGTTCCTTATGTACACATACCCACCACCTTTTCTATTCCCTATCTAAGCGTTTTATATTGTAACCTTCTATTTTGACCTCGTCGTCAGTCACCGTATCATCCAACCAGGTTTTCCGAGATGGATATAACTCCGCTCTAGTTCTGTTAGCTAAAACCCTAATCTCTGCCAATTTTGGAAAAAATGATCTTGCGTTGACATGAATAAAGTAAAGGCCTGTTTCCTAAGACAATCATAATCATCAATAAATGGCAAGGGGTCATTAACAATAAAAATAGGTAAATCAATGTCATCATTGCTAAAGGGTAACTGTGCCAAAGTGCATTTGTTACAAACAAAATGAAATCTGGCACCATTACTAAAATTGAACACACATCCATTATGCACCCCCCCCATACATCTCTTACATATGGTATTTTTTACTGTTCTTCTTTCGTACCTTGAGCAGTGTATACAAATGTCTGGTGGTGTCTGAGATAATAATGGTTCTTTTTTGCTTTAAACATATAGTTTTTTATCATTACTAGCAACTGGACCGTCATTATCACCATGACGTATCTGTCTGTTTGCACCTGTACCATATATTGAGGTCCTGGATTAGTATGAATATCGCCATTAATAGGCCACTATAAAAGCTGTGCTCCACTGTTTTGTTTTGGAGATGTGGGGTTGCCAAACCTTGCGGCGATAGTGGCACTTACGTTTCTGGTATGATGGCCACTGTTGGGCTTTCACTTTCCAGGGGGCTATCACCTCATTCACCTTTTCCAGACCCCATGACTGATTTCCTTCTTTCGAGAAATGCACAAAAATGATAAATATCATTATGGAGCCTGAACCCCTCTGATGCCAGCCATAGCTACTCTTCACTCTTTATCATTTCACAACAAAAAATTTTTTTTTCTTTTCTTTCTTTTTTTTAAAAAGAAACCACTGATCCTATCAAACTAGCAATGCCTGTATCGACTCAAAAAAAATCACCACTGGTTACTAGTAAATTTTCTGTTATCACATCCGGATTACCCCTCACTTGTCCCTTTCTTCGTAAACTCCCCTCACTCCTCACTTCATAGTCCGGCTTTCCCTATCACACTTCTAACTCATTTCCATCTTGGCAGTGTAAAAGAAGTTTTCAAAGGCGATGTCCGTACCCAACCCCATCAGTCCCATATAGCGGGGCTCGTCGTTGTTGCTATTCCCCCGTAGAGTTGATGTGTCAGCCATTTTTAAAAGCAGTGAAGGGAAAAAAAAAGGCCACTGCCCCTGACAGATTCCTTGGGTTTTTTCGTTAGATTTGGCGTTTTCTCCTATGTTTTTCCCCCTAATTTACACTGGTCACTAATTGGAATCCGCTTTAAAAATATCCTTGGTTGGTTAACTATTCACTTCTTTCCCACATTTAGTACTGAGGAGAACCCCTATAGCCTGACAGTATCCTGGAGTTTGTTTGTAGATTTATCAGTTTCTCCTGTGTTTCCTCCCTTTAACACTGCTGCGGGTTTATATGATGGTCAGGTACTGTCAGTATAAATAGAATGTCGCTTCGTAGTTGTACATCGGGGTGGGTGGTGATTGAATTCAGTCAGCCATGTTTAAATGATCACTTCCAACCCTCACCTGGCACTGAGGAAACAAAATCGACACTACACTACATTACAGACCTGTCAGTTTCCTTGTATTTTGTTGATTAGGTTTTCCCTTATGTTGACTTCACATTAACACTGTGCGGATTGATAGGGAGTCAGTCACTCATTGTAGTGGTAAACGTTGCTTGTCAGGATTGTACGTCTGGTAGCGGGTCTGGTATTTGAATGCCGGTCTCCTTTTTTGGTCATATTTGGTCCATTTCGTTTAGTCACCGTCAGTTTTCTTGTCATTCTTTTCCTTTGTGTTGTTACAACAGTTCTTGCAAATAGACCATTGCTGGAGTCTCAACGGCCCAGGGTGGCAAAATAAGGAGCAGCCATGATGTTGCTGACTGGTGCCTGGCACCATTGCATCGCGAATACTCTTGTTATTTTAAACAACCGTCTGGCCAGTAGGTATGTTGGGGATAATGTGGGTTTACGGTGAATAATAAACGGGATCTTCAAGTAAACCGCAATGGCACGGAAAAAGGGTGAGTGATATTAAGTTGTACTCTTTCCTCCTTCTTCCCAATCAGTCAGACTTTAAACCCCTTACAGTCCACAAAATTTAACAATACCGTAACCATTGGTGTTACTCCTCTTAATAAACTGGTCAAGGATAGATGTGGATTTAAGTGAGAATATCGAAGGTCCTTAAATGTGACCAGGATTGGGGCAAGTTTTCTCACACGCCTAAACAGGGGTAACCGCGGTAAATTATACTAGTCGGTCCACCCCCCGGGAGATTATTTTGTTTGGGTGGCGGTGAAGCCCAGCAGGTAATCTCTTAATTCCCCCAGTGCCCTGTGGAATTCCTACAAGCTGGTGGGGTTGGTGGGAGAATAAACCATGTTCGGTGGTGTTATTGTTGTCGTCGGGGCCCGGGCAGGGGTGTGGGGGATGTTGATGTACCGGCTTTCTGTTGTGTAGACATGTTGTGTTTCAAAGTCCTTAGCTTTGGGTTTTTCTTGTTACTGTTGTTGGTTCCTCTGCGATTTCCGCTCATAGTATCACTAGTGAAGCTATGGAAGGCTTTATTTCCTTTAGCTTGGGTTAGGCGTTCGTCTGGCAGCGCGGGCGATGTTTGGGTTTGCAGGGCTGTCTTCCTTAGATTTTTAATTTTGTTAAGGTTTGGGTAGAAATTTCTAGTATTCTTGGGTCATTTGTGATCTACGTGGGTTTGTGCAGTTGTACCTTCAATTAGGCCATCACAAGCTTTGATGAGCGCTGAGTTTTTGGAGAATAAGGGCTGCTAGGATGCTCCATCCTCCTCCCCGCCACCCTAGTCATGACCACTCCCTCCGCAACCAATGCCTTATAACCCCAAATAAATCAAAACCCTTTTTGCAGCTGACGAATATCCTCCTCCGAGAGGATAAACTGCAGCTACGAGCCACCACTGTAAACTAATGCATTGACTCAATGACCCTTTAAAAAGTTATCTCCCTGGCCTCCATCCCCATCCTACCCACAGCTGCCTCTACCCCCCAAGAAGGTTAAACCCCCGGGCAACTTTGGCACATTACAAAACAACCCACAAATTTTTATCCTATCCCTGTATTCCATCCAAACCTCTGTCCCAACGCCCCTCCCACCCAAGTTCCCACCCTAACAACCGACTTTGCCCTATTTGCCTCATCAGTAGAACCCAAAAATCTCAATCATCTTATTAACAGTCCCCAGCCTCTAGGCTTCCCACCAAGATAGTGGTGTTATCAACATACCTGATGATCCCGGGGCACATTCCGGGTCCCCTCCCCTCCCCCCCCACCCTCCTGCACCAATCTATAGAAAGGATCCTGAACTGCTAACAGGAGCTGCGACAAAGGACACCCCTGTCGCGGCCCCTTCCATCCCACCACGGTCCCCACCCTCCCATTCCCCCTGCACTCCACCTGTGCCCCCCCCTAAACATCCCCACCCCCCACTACCTCCTCCCGAACCCCTGTTTCAATAATATGCCCTGCAACATCTCCCATTCCCGCTGGCGTTTTTTCCCCAAACCAATCCCCGACTCCCCCTCCCTACCTTCAACAAACCATCCTAGGTGCCCCCCCCCTCATACTACCCAGGAACCCTACCCTCCCCCCCCTAAAATAATATTTAATACCTTCTTCCCTTGATTCAAAAAATACGCACAAAAATCTAATAGTCCAAGGAGTAAAGTTATCGCTCAATATCCCAGTGTCCTGCAACCCGACCCTTGGGTATTAAAACCACTATCCCTGTTCGCTGCTCTTCACTCTACTTCCAATTGACTTCATCCACTGAAAACCCCTCACCAATACCTCTCCAAAAACCTCCCAATGAGTCCAAAAAGTCGCCGAAATCCCATCCAAACCCGGCATCTTCCCAAGTTTCTGTCCCTGCACCGCCTGCCATACCTCTTCCTCAGTAATACTCCTCCAAACCTTTCCTGTCCTCCTGACTAATCCTCTCTAAGATCTTTCCCCAAAAAAAACCCACTGCCTCCTGATTATAAAACCCCTTCTCAACATTCCCCGAAACCATCTATCTGTATAGCAACTCAAGTCCTCAGTGGTCGTACCTGGCCAAATCCCATCCCATCTAAATCCTCATCCACCTTGGACATAATTGTCCCTGCCCTTCCGTCGTTCCAGAAATTTAAAAAACCCTAGCTGAGGGTTTATCCCCATAAAACATTCTCAACCCCCCTAACCCTAATGGCATAAAAATTTTCATTTTGAATGTCCCTTTAATTGGCCCCGCAGTTCATCGATCTCATCCCTGGGTACCCCCCCCACCCCTTATAACACTCCCCAACTGCTCCTCCAAATACCCTGC
This sequence comes from Cherax destructor, assembly GCA_009830355.1. NCBI lineage: Eukaryota > Metazoa > Arthropoda > Malacostraca > Decapoda > Parastacidae > Cherax > Cherax destructor. The sequence continues at coordinate 52,713 of WNWK01014037.1, forward strand.
TTCCCATCCTCAACTTCCCTCCTCCCGACCACATCCGCATGTAAAATCCTCTTATTGCCACCTTAGGGGTATTCCACCATTTCAAAAATCCCCCGATACCCTTACCCCCCCCCACAATCTTCCCCACCATTCCTCAAAAACCTCTTGATGTCCCCACCCGCAGCAAACAAATTTAATTTCCAATAACTGGGAAATTTAAAGCCCCCATCCTAACCAACCAAAAAAAACCCCTATGACTGAAAAACCC